>JXCR01056766.1:119398-141257 GCA_002079205.1 Phalaenopsis hybrid cultivar | reverse complement strand
ATATATATATATATATATATATATATATATTTAGAACCTCTATCCAAGTTATCTTTTGTCCGCCATTTTTTCTTCAATATTCTTCAAGAATGATTTTATCTAATCCATTTATAATGCATCTACTATATTTTATCATACACACCCTAACAATGCAAGGTTATTTATCACCAACTCATCTCCAATAACCACTCTCACATTCGCTTAATTTTAATCTCTATATTTATCAATTTTAATCATAACACGTCAATTAACAGTCTTATATCTACCATGCTCAATTTCTATAAAAATGACTTCTTCAGTACCAAATACTCAAACATACAATATAACTAGCACAATAAGAATTTGAGAAAACATTTAACTGTCATAATGATAATCAATTATATAATATTATGAGTTACATTCAATTTTAACCAATTAGCCCTTTTAGAATTTAACCCTCTTTACATAACAACATTATTTTATATGAAAGTAATCAAGAGATCAATCAATCTGATAATGCAAGGACAAAATGAGGTGATGGTAGATGGGAAGGAAACTCCCAAGATAGAATCTATAATGTTGTCGAGGCAAAGAAAATCTCAAGCTAAGAGCATTGTTGCCAATGAGAATAAGCGTCAAAAAGCAACTTGAGTATGAGTCCGAAAAAACTCTCAAGAACCATTGGTCAAGATCTAGGATAGACCAAAGAGCAGTAATAAAGGTACCCAAGAGAAGAACCAACTTCATAAGAACAACGTCCCAAGAATCAAGACAGCAAATAAGATAAAAGTTGCATGAAAGAAAACTAAGCTTCAGAATCAAAAAGACAACTGATAGTGGCAGTAATAAGATAACAAGACGACACCACTCTATAAAACGGCTACGATTGTGATCATCATACCTCATAACTTCCTCATTTAGTGAGAACATTTTCATGAAATAAATATATGACAGGAATAAAATGTAGCTCATGTTGTAACCCATCTACTTTTTATATAAATAAAAATCAGATAATGATCGAGAATAATGATAAGACATGTTGGTCTTCCTTCTTTGAGAGAAAGATGTAATAACTGGTTTTAACAATCTGGTAAAATTTTGATAACTGAAAGTACTCCCCAAATATCTCACCCTTCAGATTTCAACTGAATCAATTTTATATAATTTTACGTGTCAAATTGATCGATTTGATATAAAGCACTACATGTAAATTATAAATAGAATGAGATATAAAATTTATAAATATTGACTTAAATGAATTAATGAAGCTTTAATTGAGCCTAAATCTCTCCCTAATCCCGTACCCATACTATTCCCAACCAGCTCACCTAGCTATATTTTTCTATATATGGCGTTGAATTGGGGGATACTTTCTCCAAAGCCTTTGATTTCTCTCCCACCTCTCAATTTCATCGCACAAAGCCTCTCCCAACCTCCCTCTTCCTGCGATTTATGTGGCTCGGCTAAAGGAACACGTGCACTTGCTACAATGTCAAATGGAGAAACGAACCGAGAGGCACCAGAGAAGTCACAACACGTGATAGGAAATCCCGGGGAAATTTTGATTAGTGTGAAACCTTCTTTCACACTATTTGAGATATTCCTTTCATTCCTCAAACTTCAATTTTGAGATTTGCCACGAATCGTGATCTTTTTCATTCCTGGACACAGTCATTGAGACGAGATTGTGTCGAAAGTGGCAAAATTGGTTTGTCAACATCGATAAGGGATTAATGGTGCATTTGGGGCGGCTTATCCACAGTTTCTGCATTTTCAAAAAGCAGGGAAGGTGTTTGTTTCTTGCGTTTGCCCGAACTCGATTTTGCATTAATACATAAATGCAGCCCTCGGCCTCATCCCCGCAGGCTAACTTCTCAATCTATTCTTTACTTACATACCCCCCCCACTCGCCCTCTCCCCTGCGTCTCGTACCCTAAGTTTTGATCTTCTTTCCTATCCTCATCGCCATCTCCCCTGCGTCTCTTGCCCTAGGTATCGATTGGTTTTCTCGTTGTCTTCTGCGATCCAACATCGTTGTGCTCTGTAAGTATTTGGCAATTTTATCTTATTGTGATCCATAACATTGGAGCATTGCATGTGAATATCTCTTCTGATTTATGGTGAAGTGCTTTTCGTGTGAATTAAGATGTTGCTTATGCTTTGCATTCGTTTGAGTATCTGTGGACCATCGTTTGAGATGGTTTTCGTTTTTTGATGTTCGAATGCAGATCTTTGTGCAAGTGTTAGGGCGTCCCATGGAAGTGACATACTGTATGGCCTGAATGCAGTGAAAAGTGTGTAAAGGCCTCTACACCGACGCCCGAGTATTATGTCAAATAAGAAAGAGTTCTCACATTACTGACGGATGCAACTAAAGAAGTTAGTCTATAAAACTAATGAAATTAATATTAGGGTATGATCTTTGAATATAGGTACTAACAATGGTAAACTAATGGAAATAGTTAATACTATGATTCATATAAATATTAATATCTTATGTATTCAAGAAACTAAATGTGTTGGAGGAAAGGCTAAGGAGATTAATAACTTAGGTTTTAAACTTTGATATTCTGGTAAGAGTCGCACTAGAAATAGTGTAGGTGTTATTATAGATAAGAGTTTGAAAGATAATGTTGTATAAATTAATAGAACTGAAGATAGAATTATAGCCCTTAAGATTATCATTGATACTAAGATTTTTAATATTATAAGTGCCCATGCTCCTCAACTAGGATTGAATATAGGGTCTAAAGATAAATTCTGGAATGACTTAGAACATTTAATATAAATGATACCTCTTGAAGAAAGAATTTTTATTGGAGAAGATTTAAATGGATATGTCGGTAGAGTGGTTGAAAATTTCAGAAATATTCATGGTAGTTACATTTTGGAGTGGCTAATAAACAAGGTAATGTCATTTTAGATTTTGCTTTAACATAAAATTTTATTATTACTAATACTTTATTTAAGAAAAGAGATGAGCATCTTATTACTTATAAGAATGGAACTAATAAAACACAAATTCATTATTTTCTTATATGAAGAAGAGATCGTCGAGATTGTAAAAATTGTAAGGTTATCCAAAGTAAGGATTTAAGTACCCAACATTGATTATTAATTCTAGATTTTAAGATAAAGAGTTGTAAAATAAAGAATACAAGGTCTCATCCTCGTAAAATTAGATGGGGGAACCTAAAAGACACAAACAAAATTATTTTTATGAGTAAAATTCAAGATTTCAAAATTTAGGATGTCCATGAAGAAGAAAATATTATGTGGGATAAAGAAACAAATACTATTAAACAAGTAGCAAAAGATGTACTTAGAGAATCAAAAGGAAAAGTTCTTAAAAATAAAAATAGTTATTGGTGGAATAACAATGTGCAAAAAACGTTAAAATATGCGAAATTATATTATAAAAATTGGTTTAAAAGTAAAAACATAGAGGATTGAGAAAAATATCAAACAACCCGCAGGGAGTTTAAAAGAACAATCTGTGACGTTTAAAATTCTGCTTTTAGTGAACTTTAAAATAGATTAGATACTAAGAAGGAAAAAAATTATATGTATAAATTAGCCAAACAAAGAGATAAGAAAAGTATAGATTTAACTCAAGTAAAGCGTATTAAAGATGAAAATCAAAAAGCGTTTTTCTTAGAAAAATATATTCAACATACGTGGGTGAGTTATTTTAATTAAATTTATAAACAAGTTTCTAAAAATATGATCGACCTTAGTGATCTTGAAATCGTTAATAATAATAAAACGTTTCGTTTTTATCGTCGTATTAGTAAAAAAAAATTTGAGTTGATGTTATTTCGAAGTTGTTTGCCTATTGATAGTCCACCGCTCGTGAGGATACACTAATTCACGATCTGCCCAATGACCCGATCTGATTTGATGTATTGAGATTCTCCTATTAAAATGACATCCCTCATTTATTGATACTCTTTTTTTACAAAACGGCAAATATAAAAAAAATTCTTTTAAAAAAGGGCTCTCCTCAGTATTTCTCAAAATATAATTAACCAAACATTGCTTTAGATATTGCTCTTAACTGTGAATTAAAAATATTAAATTTTGATTTTCTGGTCATATATGTGACAAATTTATATAGCTCTTTTTCATGAATAAATTTCAGGCCGATTTGATCTGATTTCTTTATAGACAACTGTTTTTTATCTCTCTCATGAAGACCGCCCTATAAAACTTCTAAATGTTCCATTTATTTGTTTGTATGTTTTTCCTTTTCTCGCTCTTTTCACTCAGTCTGGTGATTTAGGAAATGAAGATATTTCAAAAGGCTAGTTATAAAATAAAATTAAATAACTTGGCCACTCTGAGTTAAATAAACAGGGAACAAAAAATAATATTGGTTCAAATAGATCGATTATTTATTTGCTCATTTAAGAAGGATACAAAGACAGACAAACATGAGAAGAACAAACAACAAAGCAAGCAAGTGGTTGCAAGGTAATGAGACAAGAAAACAAGAGAGAAAGAGCAATAGAGGAAGTGAGACACACAAAAATATCAAAGGATACAAAAGTGGGTGAGACAAATAGAAAGAAAGATGGAGACATGTTGAAAGAAAGGGCAAGCCATTGCATAAGGATCTTGCAGTCTTGCAAGAAGGCTCAAAAATGGATGTAGACCAACATGAATTTGATTTAAGTTCGAAGTTCAATTTTAGTTCCTCTAGACTTGACTAAGATAAGGTAAACAAAACCAACATTTCATTTGCTCCAATTGATCGACCCAAAATATAGTTATTAATTTGTAGACAATTTTGTTAAGAATCTTAGCGTCAAAAAAGAAGTATGCTGAGCGAGGATTAAAATGATATTTCAATCTACATAAAAAGATAAGAATGATATTTCGGCCATAGATATTCCTTAGTTTGAATTTCCTTTAGAAAATTAAAGANATGCTGAGCGAGGATTAAAATGATATTTCAATCTACATAAAAAGATAAGAATGATATTTCGGCCATAGATATGCCTTAGGTTAAATTTTCTTTAGAAAATTAAAGTAAAATACAAAACTATTGCATAAAATTATGTTGATAATAAGATGAATTTAAATGAAGGAATTTTTTACATTTATGAAGAATATAAATAAATAAATTGATATGAATTTTATATATTTCTAAATACAGGATGTATAAATTGCAAGCTGAGTTGGAGTTAGCTATGCATAATCCAACAATGAAATAGTATTAAAGCTGAAGTGTTGATCTTCAAAAGATTAAGTTGGCACTTATATTTTAAATTATAAAGATGATAATGTTTCTTCTATATCATATGCCTCAAATAATATTAGTACTTTTCAATTAATCAATATTGCAAGTTTATTTATGATTTATCTCTGTTATTAATATTATATCTCGTATTAAAATAAATGTCAAGTATCATATCATCAATTATGTATATCGTACTATACCAAGTTAATTATAGAAAGATATTAAATGATATGAGAAAAATGCTAATAAAATGAAATACGTAGAAATAATGACATAAGTATGTTAATTAATGAAGTTAATCTTTTATGATAATTGCTGAGGATATTTGTACTCACACAAACTGATTATTTATTCACATGTTTGAAAAGGATAATGATATTAATCTATTTTAAATATTACAATAGAATGATACAACTGTAATAGTTATGTTATATAAGAAAAAGCACAAATAAGATAAGAAATTATGATATGGTTCTTTCTTATTCATGTTATCATTGTAAAGAAAAAATAATTTTTTCAAACCTCTTTACATAGTCATCTTTATATAAAATGAAATGATGAATGAATTTATATCGATTTGTCTATTATAATAGCCACGCATTTCTCAATTTCTTGCCTTCAGTAAAACTTAAAACTATGATTTACACACTATTATGTGTTATAATTTATCATTGTAATTTATTTAATATTTTTCGTACTAGCTCTTCAATTTTAAATGATGGATATGAAAAAGTGTGTATCACACAAGTGGAGCAACTAGGGATAGGTACTTGCATTTTATCGATATTGCACAAACAATACTTGATCATTTGTTCTTTTCGAATAAAATAAATTCTATGATTTATGGCTTTCCAATTTATCACATGTTGAATAGATGTAAGCCACTTTCTTAAGGGTGGGTGAACATTCATTAAAAAAGTAAATGAGCCCCTTGTTTCTCAGTGTTTTTATTTTTCTTAATATTGGACAAAATGATTTATTAAGGATAAGCAAAATTACCAAATAGCCTAACTATTAAGACAAATATGAAATTTCACTTAACACATTAAGAAAGATCAATTTTAAGGAGGGCAACCCAAGGGATAATATGTAAGTTCACGACTAGGCTATTAAAAAATACTCCCTACATCAATAGACAATCATTTATGAATGGCATAATTGAGAATCTAGCTCCTTGGTTTGTTCTCTGAGGTTTACACACTAGGACAGAAAAGGAGGGTGAGATTAGCTTTCAAGTTAAATGATTAATATGTCACGATGTTTAAAGTCTTCCGGGAGCTGTAATTTATGTGATATATGTAAAACTCCTTATGAATATACAACGATCAATTCTTAAACATTGTTTTCATCCATTGTGTTTTTGTTTCTGTTTTCATGTTTTTTTTTTTTTTTCTAACATCGTCTTGTTTTGTTCAGGACTAGCAAAATGTTGCGTTTGAGTTTATTTGAATCGTGATTTGTCTCACAAATATGGTGCACACCGTTCTTCATGGTTCCTATGCACTGTGATCAATAAATTGAAATACAAGAAAGGCAAAATCAAGCGAAGCTCGTCAATTTTGATGGATTCATGGGAGGACTTATTAAAGGGGTAATTTTGGGCTTCTTTTTTACTTCTTTAGTGGAAGAAAAATGTTAGAAAAAATGGAAATCTTAATTGTTTTGGCCAAATTATAACTCCTTAGTTCTATTTATATGACTTCAACTGATGCTCTATTCCTGATCTACCACATTTATCCAATGTAATTGAATAATACAGGAATGTTCAACACCTGTACATGCAAAATATGATTCTTTAGTTCTATTTCTATGCCTTTAAATGAAGTTCTACTCCATTTAACAATATAGGTATTTTCAACACCTTACACATGTACACCTTAAACCAAAAAAGACACCTTACCTTTAGCCACTTCTATAATGCATATTTCTATTGTGACTTTCAAAGATGCTATATATAGCTTAATCTACAAAAACACCAAAATACACTAAGCCGCTTCCCATAAAAGGATGGCAAACAATATAGATTCTATTCTTTTTCTTTTTGACCCTCATTAAATAGCAAACTCCAAACTTAATACTCTTTGCCCTATAGAAGCTCAACTAAAAAACAAGTGTCATTGGCATAAGCATAACAAGACTCTCCTATCAAACAACCACTACCCTAGGCTTAGAACTCACTTTGTTGTGTGAATAGCAACCCAATTGATTATGGAGCGCAAATATAACATTCCACCATGGCAAGCTTGCTCAAACAATTATTAATTCCTAAACTAAAGTTTGAAAAGTGGAGCAAGTCCACACAAAGAATACACTCTATAGAAACAAATCATCAAAAACAGAATGTTGATTCAAATAATCACATGCACAAACCTAAACTGAAATGTCCTAGTTTTAAAATTTTTTGTCACCCATATGGTTGGTGTTTTGAAGATTGATGGATAACATTATCAGGCTAATAGAAAAACATAGCAAGTTGATATATGTCAAAAAAAATTGATAAACAATAACATTTTTTATATTCAACCTCATAAGATAATAAATGTAGTTCAAAGTTAAATGATAAGTTGCAGATAATAGAGAAAGGAGAAATTTCCCTGCCCCAAAAAAAAATCATAGGTCGCACAAGTGAGAATCTAATTCTCCATTACACAAGAGCATAATGATTTTTCACAACTTTTGGCAATGGCATTGGCATTCTTTACAACTTATTAATTAAAATATCAAAATAAATAAGTGAAAACGAGCATAATATTCAACATGGCTTTCAAAGATGATGTGGCGAAATTTCACAACCACAAAATCCAGTTATCTACAAACCCAAGGGCACATTGATCCAACAAAGATTTTGGTTTGCCCCGCTCAAGACACAAAATTGATAGAAGGAAGCTTCCCGCATGCAATAATCAAAATAAAAATCAAATCTTGAAACAAGAAAAGAAACTTAAAAGATTATTGAACCTATGAAGCAATAAACTGATTCGTCAAAGCATTCTTTAAATTAAAAATCATAAAAACGTGCATAAAAAAGGAAGAGCAACAGCACAAATGTCCTAAACCACACATAATTAGATAAAATTTTCTAGCTTGATAGACAAAAAAAAGCCTGATATGAACAAATAAACTACAAATAGCAAATGTGTAAAATATTTAAGACATCTAACAGAAAATTTCATCCTCATGACTTAGAGAAAATGGATAGGAAGTTTTGAAGGGAAACTGAAATGGAATGGATTGCATTTAGAAGAGGAAAAAGTATTTCCTTATAACCACAATGATGAGCAATAAAAAAAAAGGAAAATAAGATCTGAGGTAATAAAAACACTGGAATATTTCATACCTCGTCAAACAGAACCCTATAAGCATTCAGGTCGTGATATATTTTCCGGTTTTCAATGTTGCAATGGTCAAGTGCTTGAGCGATGTAGTATGCAACTCTCACTCGCATTTCCCATGGTAAAGGCTGTTTGTCCCCTGTAGATGTCGGTACAATCTCGATGGTAAATAAAATGATAAATAAAAGCATACATTAAAAAACGTGCCAACTAAAAATTCCCTTCAATTCGAAGACATTGCTTCAAGTCCAACTTTCAAAACCACCGTAAATGGATCGTCCCTCCTACTTCCTACCTCATGGCGTTATTGATATATGTTTAAATGTCCAAAACCATTTCTAAATGTTCAAACAATTTCTCGTCAAGAATATAAGCATAGCATGCAATCAAATATAACCCGAGCTGGTCAAAAACTCGGTAGACAACCAAAGAGCACTATCACTTTGCTGCCAGCATTATCTCCTTTAATTTTTAGACAAAGCTCATACAGGCTCACATAAAAAGATGCATAACTTCCGGATAACTTTTCATCACGTCACACGCACTCGCTTGCGAGGGAAGGGGCGTGNCTTTAATTTTTAGACAAAGCTCATACAGGCTCACATAAAAAGATGCATAACTTCCGGATAACTTTTCATCACAACGTTTGTCACACGCACTCGCTCGCGAGGGAAGGGGCGTTGGTGGAGTGGGGTGCCAGAGAGAGAGAATGAGCTAGCATTGAGTTCATACAGTGAAAAAGATGCTTCGAAAGAGTGTCATTTGGCATGAACTCGGCGATAAGTAGCCTCTCATCCCCTTCTGCGCAGCAACCGATCAGGTTAACCAGCCTCTTGTGCCTCAACTTACCCACCCCAGCAGCCTCCACCTAAGCCAAAAAATACAAACAAAACATGAATCCATTCTTTAGCATACCAGAGCGAATCCTCATCTCAAAATCAAAGCAATGAGTAGGAGCAAAGTAAAATGTAAAAACAAACCACAAACTGTTGAGCATCTGGCCACGATTGGCGTGAGAACCGTTTGACAGCGACCAGCCTCCCGCCTTCAAGTTTCCCCCGGTATACAACGTTCGGCGCTTTCTCGCCACTCTCCGACACGATGAGCTCAGAGCTAAACCCCTTCGTCGCTGCCCGCAGCTCCGCTAAGTTAAACTCCCGGAACACCGGAACCCGATCCTGCTCTCCCTTCTCACCTTCAAAAAAAACAAAAGAAAAAAAAAAACAACATAAAATCCAAAAAATAATAAAGGAAAAACAAAAATGTAATAAGAATGTGCAGAGAATGGATNGCAGCTCCGCTAAGTTAAACTCCCGGAACACCGGAACCCGATCCTGCTCTCCCTTCTCACCTTCAAAAAAAAACAAAAGAAAAAAAAAACAACATAAAATCCAAAAAATAATAAAGGAAAAACAAAAATGTAATAAAAATGTGGAGAGAAGGGAGCCGCGAGAGACGAAGAAAGTACGTGAATCTTCCTTCTCCGCCGGAGGAGACTCTTCTTCCGGCGACTGTACGTTGCTAGTCTTTGACTGCAGGCAGCCCATTCCCCCCTAACTCAAGATTTCCATCCAATTCCGTCTTCGTCGGCGACGGCGAAGTCGGCTGTGACGGCGGAAGACAGAGCACAAAGAACCCAGGGGGCAGCTGGAAAGCAGCTTGGTGTGAAGCGGAAGAACTGACAGGATGACGTGGCTCATTATTTAATGTGTTACCAAACCTACATAGTAATTAATTAGCCGTTGGATTTTGGGTGATTGGCGGATAACGCAAAATAATCCAGTTCAGTATGCGGGAGGAAGGGGTTCAGAGTGGGCCTAGTGCTCACATGATAAGTCGACGACGGAGCACGTGAACGGGACAAGTGAAACGGGGAGCGGCTTCCGCTGCAGAACTGATCCCCTGCACTCAATCACAACCCAAACAGCACCTTGCG
The DNA here is from genome assembly GCA_002079205.1 of Phalaenopsis hybrid cultivar. Classification (NCBI taxonomy): domain Eukaryota; kingdom Viridiplantae; phylum Streptophyta; class Magnoliopsida; order Asparagales; family Orchidaceae; genus Phalaenopsis; species Phalaenopsis hybrid cultivar. The sequence continues at coordinate 130,768 of JXCR01056766.1, read as the reverse complement.
GTCTGGCACCACAAATCTTCGTGTGGGTGGATTGCTGGTGATAGATGCGGGTTTCTATCAATCAAGCGCTGACATTGCCACTTCGTCTAAAGTGGAATGTATTGATCTCGGCATCAGCCGAGCACCAGCCAAATTCGTGTAAGACAGGTAGATTTTACGAAAACCCCCTTGTAGAGATAGATTTTGTGAATCGAAATCTGTCAGTTTTGGCTACTCACTTAGGATCTGTTTGGGGCAGCTGCAGCTTATCCAACTTATCCAGATAAGCAGCTTATCATAATAATTTGTTGATCAGTTGTTTGGTTTGTGTGTTTCGAAAATAGCTGATTCTGGATAAATGACAATTATTCTCATGTTCTAGATAAAATGTTTAGCTGCTTGGTTTGAGCGTTTGCAAAATAGCTGATTTGCAGTTTTTTATAAATAAATGAATAATCTGGCACGAAGCAGTTGTACTATTCACAACAAAAATGTAATGTCCACATATTAAATATTTTAGAAGCAATAAAACCCCTTCATAATAGTACAAAAAAAGATATATGTCTCACCTAATAGTGAGTATCAGGAAATCTAAAAGAAAAAAAGAAATTATATGTTAAAATTACAGACACCGTTCCATTTAATGCAAATATATTGATGTTATTCACTCAATTGAATTGCTCAATTCGCACAAATTATATGAAGTTCAAAAGAGTAAAAAGAATAAGTGCCCTCACCTCCCACAATAAAGCATGAGGTCGCATGTGATCAGTTTTTANCAGGCAGCCCATTCCCCCCTAACTCAAGATTTCCATCCAATTCCGTCTTCGTCGGCGACGGCGAAGTCGGCTATGACGGCGGAAGACAGAGCACAAAGTGAACCCAGTGGGCAGCTGGAAAGCAGCTTGGTGTGTAGGGGAGGAACTGACAGGATGACGTGGCTCATTATTTACTGTGTTACCAAACCTACATAGTAATTTATTAGCCGTTGGATTTTGAGTGATTGGCGATAACGAAAAATAATCCAGTTCAGTATGCGGGAGGAAGGGGTTCAGAGTGGGCCTAGTGGTCACATGATAAGTGGACGACGGAGCACGTGAACGGGACAAGTGAAACGGGGAGTGGCTTACGCTGCAGAACTGATCCTCCGCACCCAATCACAACCCACAGCACCTTGCGGTCTGGCACCACAAATCTTCGTGTGGGTGGATTGCTGGTGATAGCTGCGGGTTTCTATCAATCAAGCGCTGACATTGCCACTTCGTCTAAAGTGAAATGTATTGATCTCGGCATCAGCTGAGTACCAGCCAAATTCGTGCAAGACAGGTAATTTTTACGAAAGTCCCCTTGTAGAGATAGATTTTGTGAATCGAAATCTCCAAGTTTTGGATATCACTCGGGGTATATTTGGGGCAGCTGCAGCTTATCGAAATTATCCATATAAACAGTTTATCATGATAATTTGCTGATCAACAACTTATCCGGATAAACTGGTTGGTTGTTTGGTTTGTGTGTTTCGAAAACAGGTGATTCTGGATAAATGACAATTCTTCCTCTGTTCTAAATAAAATGTTTAGCTGTTTGGTTTTTGCATTTGCAAAACAGTTGATTTGCATTTTTTTATAAATAAATGAATAATCTGGCACGAAGTAGTTGTACTATTCACAACAAAAATATATTGTCCACATATTAAATATTTTAGAAGCAATAAAACCCTTTCATAACGTACAAAAAAAGATACACGCCTCACTTAATAGTGAGTATCAGGAAACCTAAAAGAAAAAAAGAAATGACATGTTAAAATTACAAGCACCGTTCCATTTAATTCAAATATATTGATCTTATTCACTCAATTGAAATGCTCAATTCGCACAAACTATATGAAATTCAAAAGAGTAAAAAGAATAAGTGATCTCACCTCCCACAATAAAGCATGAGGTCGCATGTGATCAATTTTTTAACTTTCCCCTGTTACATCTTTTGATGATTGGGAAGCAAATCTCTTGATTCCCTCAAAATGATCCACTCTACATTTTAGTTCTCCAAAATAAATTATGGCTTCTTCGAGAACAAGAACAACCTCATTCATCGATTCAATGTCACATTCTAATTCACAAAGAAGATAGAGTTCATCAACTACTCTATTCAAATTTTCAAAAAGAAAGCACCAAAGCCTCTCTATAAACCTTTCTTTAACCTCGCTCTGTTCATCTTCACCTTGATGAGGTTCACCGATCAAAACATCTACATTGGCAGTGGGAGCATCAGAAGAAACTTTAACACCTTCTTTGCCCCGCTTCCGTTCATCCTCGAGCATTATCGAGAGATCAGTGAGGGTTGGTTTGCAGCTGTTGGTTGACGTCGTCGAAGGCACGACAGAGATTGGCAAACTCCATATGTGCCTCGTCGGAGACGAGCAACTTCGCCATGTCGTTCCAGTCGATCGCCTTGGTTGCCTTCACTGTCGTCTCCACCACCTTCTTCGCCCCGCTTCTGCTCATCCTCGCGTGTTATCGGGAGATCAATGAGGGAGGAGACAGAGAGAAGAAGGGGTACATGAGAAAAATTTCACGCGAATGCTGGTTGAAGACACGGGACGCGGGGTCCATCCCGCGTCCCCGTCTATTAAGGATCCAAGAACTATGTTTCGGGATTATTTATTTAAATACTCAAAACAAACGAGACCGTGGCGATTTGAAAACGTCACCGCAATGAATAAGCTGCCCCAAACGCACCCTCAGTTTACTAGGTCGTAATGCGACGAAACATGCTCGTCCCGATTAACAAAGTTATAAAAGAATATCATTAAAAAATATAATAGATATTTTCATTTGATTAACTTATTTTGTATATCTGAGCTCAAATCTCTATAAAAATATCAAAATTAATTTTTTAGCCATTTATATTTTAATTTTAATAAATCTACAACCAAACTAATCATATGTATATAAAAAAATATGACTGCAATAATCTTGAAAAGATCCAACGGATTATACGAAAAAAGCAGCAAAAGAACCAATTCAGTAACACTCGAGTCGGCTGAACTTTGGACCGACTGAGTGTTAGCTCGAACGAACTAAGGAGCATCACGCACCAATACCGATAACGATCTAACCAACACAAATAGTATTTGCAAGAACAACATTCGTATAATAAGGACCCTTCTTGTATAGATTCATTAATCGAATGTAGGATGTTCGTCATATTATGATAATGTGTCATCTTCCTAATAGATTAATCCTCCTAGAGGATAATGAGTCTTCACAATGGATTCCTAGAAGAAAAGGTGACCAGAGAAAGTTCAGTAGCTTAATTGACTTTTTGGCCATCCACATGAATACCGCATGACCAAGCCAAGCAGTTAGAAATATGAAACAGTGCTAAAGCAGTTACAGATACGGAACGATGCCAGTAGTGGTTGTAATGTAAAAATATGCTCAATTGATATTAATAATATAAAGGTGTAATGGCTCATAAATAAGTCTAACTTTCTCACTAAATGTGGGCCAAGCATGTAATTTAACGGGTCACTTTGTATGACTTATAAATAGGGGGGTCATTCCTATAGAAATGATTACTGGCTCTATTCCAAGATAAATTGATTTATTTGTGCTTGTTTGTCTCTACTCCTCTCTTTTTATATTCCTCTCATCCATCCAATGCTCTAACATTTTGGGATTCAACATCCTAAAAAGTGTTATGAACATAGAATCATACCTTCAACAAAAAGATGAGTGCATATCGGAGAAGGAACACACAAAGGAGAAACTCCTAACATGAAGTTCATCAAGAAATTTGTGCAACAATAAATTCAAGAGTTTCATGATCAGATGGCAGGTTAGATTGTGGAATTAACTGAAGTGGAACTTGAGGGGAGAGCACAGTCTCTTTCACACATAATCCTCTAGCACCCAAGCCTCAAGGCCAACAGGCAGCTCAAAGAACCAGACAGATGGAAGAATGTCATAACCAAGATAGTGTTGGATCTGCGCTGAGAAGTAAACCACAAGTGATGCAAATAGAAGCACATATGGAACTAATTGAAATTTATTGTCGACTAAAGAATGTGTTCTCTCGATACAAGATTGAAGTTGAAGCCCCAAAAAAGTTCAACTGTCTCCCTTCTTAGGATTTATGATGCATTAATGTTTTTATTATTCTACATTGCCTTGATAGATGCAGCTCTTAGATAGTTCAATGGACGCCTTTTATGGATTATATATTCCATTGAAGAGTTCAGGATGTTATTTATGGTACAATTCGTTGGCACCCAGAAACCCCACAAGGATTTAGAACCCTGTGGTTTGTAAAGTAGGGACCAAACAAGAGCCTACGGGGGTACATTTCATGGTTCCAAAATGAGAAGCTTGAGGTGAGGAACTTAGAGCCAAAAATTGCTAAAGCTTCCCTAACGCAAGGGCTGAAGAGTGTGCCTTTCAGATAATCCTTGGTTAACAAAAACCTGAGACTTTGGTCGAACTCTTAGAGTTAACCAATGAACACATCGCAACAGAAGAATACATGAACCTGCTTGTCCTAAAAAATGAGAAGTGAGATTGTCAGTCTGATAAAAAAGTTTTATGGGATGATAGGTGGAGGGAGAAAGATGGCCCTCCTCCTAAGCCTGAAAGAGGTTAGTCGGCTGATAGAAATTGGGATTCTGAAATTCACTAAAGCGAAGCTGGTCACATGATTGCTCCACTGGTGATCATGGGGCATTGAGACCCACTCAACTAAGGGTTTCGATGGAAAAACTAGTAGAGGTTATCCAAGATAAGGGGTATTTATGAAAGGCTCCGCCAATGAGAATAGAAGCACATCTCTAAAATACCTACAGGTACTGTAAGACCATAAAGACCATGACCATGATACAGAGGAGTGCATGCAACTTAATAGCTTGGTTGAAGAATTGATACAAACTAGAAAACTCAAGGAGTTTATCACCCTAAAAGCGTGTACTCAACTGCAAGGGAAGGTGCTTACACAAGACAAATTGAGTGGACATGTTCGAGCCAATGCTATCCACATAGCGAGGATAATACCAATAATCTTGGGAAATGAATTGATCTGAAGTCCTGTCGGCACTATTTTCGGTGNGGGAAAAGCTTCCTATAAGGGCAAGCCCATATAGTTAATTACATCATAGATAACTGAAGTTACCTAAGAATATTTTCGATAAAAATCAAGAAAAATTACCTTTAAGGAGTTCAATTGGTAAGGACATTTCAAAGATATAGGACTAAGAAGTGTGAAGGGGGATTGGTTCAAATTTGGAACATTTTGTTTTGGAGTCCAAAGGAGGAAATACTAGAGGATGTCACAGATCCGAAGGAGAACTTCAGTGACTTCCCAAGCTATCCTATTATTTGACTTCAATTTAGGAGAAATCATTTAGATGTTTCATCCTATAATTTTTTATTTATTAGGATGTATTACATTTATGTGAAGCAATCAACACAAATAACCTTAAAGATGTGAGGATTTAGGTCATGACAAATGACAACCTCAGAATCCTAAGGCGAGTTAGGTCTTAGATTGTACAACGGGATTGTACAAAGGCCTAATAATATGTTTGAGGATTTATGTTGCACTAGGCAAACAACCTCGAATTCATGTGGCTTTGTTCTTTTAAAGCTAAGGAATGATGTGATAGTGTAGATCCTCTTGTTGTTGAAAATGGTTGGGCTGCCCATCATGTAAGTTCCAAGCTTCTTGTTGTAGCAGAGTTTCAGTTTTAGAAATGACAAATCAAGTAGATGAAAGAAGTGTCATGTTTTGGAAAACTAAAAAAAAATGATTTATTGACTTAATTGAAGTTGATTATAGCGACACCGGTCAAGATCCCACGGTTCCATCGTCCCGGCATCATTATTTTCTATTGGAATCACTTAGTCCAAATGAATTTACTAAACTCAACTTAATGAGTTCCATATTTTTTATTGGAATCACTTAGTCCAAATGAATTTACTAAACTCAACTTAATGAGTTCCATAGTATTAAAGTTGATTAGAACGACACCGGTCAAGATCCCACGGTTCCATCGTCCCGGCACCACTACAAGTTGATTAAAGCGACACCGGTCAAGATCCCACGGTTCCATCGTCCCGGCACCACTATTGAATTTTATTATGGGCATATTAAAGTTTATTAAAGTGACACCGGTCAAGATCCCACGGTTCCATCGTCCCGGTACTACTATTTTTCATTGGAATCACTTAGTCCAAATGAATTTACTAAACTCAACTTAATGAGTTCCATAATTTCATCTAGACCGTGGATCACTTAATCCAAATGAATTTACTAAACTCAACTTAATGAGTTCCATAATTTCATTTAGACATCACTTAGTCCAAATGAATTTACTAAACTCAACTTAATGAGTTCCATAATTTCATTTAGACCTTGGGAAGCCTCGTTACACTTAGTCCAAATGAATTTACTAAACTCAACTTAATGAGTTCCATAATTTCATTTAGACCGCACCTCGTTACTAAACTCAACTTAATGAGTTCCATAATTTCATTTAGACCGTGGGAAACTTCATTAGCAATGTAGGTTACCTCCTCTGGAATTCCATAATTTCATTTAGACCGTGGGTCCAAATGAATTTACTAAACTCAACTTAATGAGTTTCATAATTTCATTTAGACCGTGAGACCTCGTTACTAAACTCAACTTAATGAGTTCCATAATTTCATTTAGACCGTGGGAAACTTCATTAGCAATGTAGGTTACCTCCTCCCCATAATTTCATTTAGACCGTGGGAAGCCTCGTTAGCAACCGTAGGTTACCTCCTCCGACATTTAGACCGTGGGAAGCCTCGTTAGCAACCGTAGGTTACCTCCTCCGAGGGGTTCCTGATCTTCCCATTTAGAGATTCACTTAGTCCAAATGAACTTATCAAACCCAACTTAATGAGTTCCATAATTTTTTTAAATCGTGAGAAGCCTCACCGTAGGTTACCTCCTCCGAGGACCATAATTTCATTTAGACCGTGGGAAGCCTCGTTAGCAACCGTAGGTTACCTCCTCCGAGGACCACTATTTTCGATTGGATTCACTTAGTCCAAATGAATTTACTAAACTCAACTTAATGAGTTCTGGCCTTATGATTGAAGTTCTTTAAATTTTATGGAGGCATGTTAAAGTTGATTAGAGCGACACCATCCCTCGTTCCGGCATCACTATTTTCTATTGGATTCACTTAGTCCAAATGAACTTATCAAACGCATCTTTAAATTTTATGAGGTCATATTAAAGTTGATTAGAGCGACACCAGTTAGGATCCTACGGCTCCCTCGTTCCGGTATCACTATTTTCTATTGGATTCACTTAGTCCAAATGAACTTACTAAACCCTCGTTCCGACACCCACTATTTTCTATTGGATTCACTTAGTCCAAATGAATTTACTAAACTCAACTTAATGAGTTCTATAATTTCATTTAGACCGTGGGAAAACTCGTTAGCAACCGTAGGTTACCTCCTCCGAGGGCATATTAAAGTTGATTAGAGCGACACCGGTCAAGATCCCACGGTTCCATCGTCCCGGCACCTCATATTAAAGTTTATTAAAGTGACACCGGTCAAGATCCCACGGTTTCGTCGTCCCGGCACTAATATTTTCTATTGGAATCACTTAGTCCAAATGAATTTACTAAACTCAACTTAATGAGTTCCATATTTTTTATTGGAATCACTTAGTCCAAATGAATTTACTAAACTCAACTTAATGAGTTCCATAGTATTAAAGTTGATTAGAACGACACCGGTCAAGATCCCACGGTTCCATCGTCCCGGCACCACTACAAGTTGATTAAAGCGACACCGGTCAAGATCCCACGGTTCCATCGTCCCGGCACCACTATTGAATTTTATTATGGGCATATTAAAGTTTATTAAAGTGACACCGGTCAAGATCCCACGGTTCCATCGTCCCGGTACTACTATTTTTCATTGGAATCACTTAGTCCAAATGAACTTACTAAACTCAACTTAATGAGTTCTATAATTTCATTTATACCGTGGAAAAACCCAAATGAACTTACTAAACTCAACTTAATGAGTTTCATAATTTCATTTAGACCGTGGGAAAGTCCAAATGAATTTACTAAACTCAACTTAATGAGTTCCATAATTTCATTTAGACCGTGGGAATAAATGAATTTACTAAACTCAACTTAATGAGTTCCATAATTTCATTTAGACCGTGGGAAGCCTCCGGTCAAGATCCCTCGGTTCCGTCGTCCCGGTATCACTATTTTCTATTGGAATCACTTAGTCCAAACATTTACTAAACTCAACTTAATGAGTTCCATAATTTCATTTAGGCCGTGGGAAGCCTCATTAGACTTACTAAACTCAACTTAATGAGTTCCATAATTTCATTTAGACCGTGGGAAGCCTCGTTAGTACTAAACTCAACTTAATGAGTTCCATAATTTCATTTAGACTGTGGGAAGCCTCGTTAGCAATCACTAAACTCAACTTAATGAGTTCCATAATTTCATTTAAACCGTGGGAAGCCTCGTTAGCAACTGCTACGATTCCCTCGTTCCGGCACCACAATTTTCTGATTAGAGCGACATCGGTTAGGATCCTATGGTTCCCTCGTTCCGGCACCACTATTTTCTATCGCGGTTAGGATCCTACGGTTCCCTTATTCTAGCACCACTATTTTCTATTGGATTCACTTAGTCCAAATGAACTTACGAACTCAACTTAATGAGTTCCATAATTTCATTTAGACCGTGGGAAGCCTCATTAGCAACCGTAATCCCTCATTCCGGTTGGTTAGGATCCTACGGTTCCCTCATTCCGGCATCACTATTTTCTATTTGATTCACTTAGTCAGGTTAGGATCCTACGGTTCCCTCGTTCCGGCATCACTATTTTCTATTGGATTCGCTTAGTCCGACGGTTCCCTTGTTCCGGCATCACTATTTTTTATTGGATTCACTTAGTCCAAATGAACTTATGAAACCGTCGTCCCGGCACCACTATTTTCTATTGGAATCACTTAGTCCAAATGAATTTACTAAACTCTCGTCCCGGCATCACTATTTTCTATTGGAATCACTTAGTCCAAATGAATTTACTAAACTCATATTAATGAGTTCCATAATTTCATTTAAACCGTGGGAAGCCTCGTTAGCAACCGTAGGTTACCTTCATGAGTTCCATAATTTCATTTAGACCGTGGGAAGCCTCGTTAGCAACCGTAGGTTACTTCCTCCGAGGGGTTCCCGATCTTACGATAGAGACATTTTTAATTTAGTTGAAGTTGTGGTTTTTATGTGATGTTTTTGATTAAAATTTGAGTTGTTTTATATANATAATTTTTGGAGTTATATTTTGATTTTTAAAAATCATTTAAATTTCTAATTTGATAGTCACTTTTAAAAATTAGCTAAAAATATTAAATGATCTCCAAATGACTTGAAATTTTTATGGTGAGTTCTTTGATTCATGAGTCATAGTGGAGAACAAAAATCAAGTGATTTTAGTCTCTGTGTGCTTCAAATTAAATGTTTTAAGCAAATTAGGGTTTGCTCAAAACAGTGATATTTTGATTTTTAAAAATCATGAAATTATTTTCTAAGACTACTCTGGCCATAAGAAAGTTACATGAATTTTTGTAGAATTTTCTAAGCTATATAACATTTTTCTATAATTTTTTGAATATAAAATGCATAAAAAATTAGAAAATTAAGATCTCTGTCTATAAATCTCATATGTCTTTGGAAAAATACTCAAGTTGTTACAACATATAAAAATTTGGGGTCAAGGTGTTCATTCAATATGAATGGAGAATTGAAAAACCCTTAACCCTAATTCATTTTTTAAAAATAATTTATGCATCAAATTAATGTGAAAAAAATTTNAATCATCAAATGAGTTAATTAATATCAGAAATTACCCATTTCCCATTTTGATTAAGCCTAAATGTTCATCAAAGCCAAAATATCCAAAATTACAATTTTGCCCCTAAGGGTCCAAACTTTCATAATTTGTCAAATCAGAAAATATCCAAAATTACCATTTTGCCCCTAAGGGTCCAAACTTTCATAATTTGTCAAATTAAAGTTAAATGACTTTGAGAATTTTATGTAACCCTACTGATACATCAGAGGAGATAATGTGAATTTTCACAATTTAATTTAATTCATATAATTCATAATTTATCAAATTTAAGTCAAATGACTTTGAAATTTTTATATAACCCTATTGATAGCTATAAAGACATCAGAGGAGATAATGTGAATTTTCACAATTTAATTTAATTCACATAATTATTTTTTTATGAGTGTCAAATTTAAGCCAAATGACTTTGAATTTTTTTATGTAACCCTACTAATAGGTCAATTAAGACATCATAGGAAAATGTGAATTTTCACAATTTAATTTAATTCATATAATTATTTTTATGCAAAATGTGAGAGGAGGAGATAATGTGAATTTTCACAATTTAATTTAATTCATATAATTATTTTATTCAAAAATACAATTTAAGTCAAATGACTTTGAAATTTTTATATAACCTTATTGATAAGTCAATTAAGACATCAGAGGAAGCAATGTGAATTTTCACAATTTAATTTAATTCATATAATTATTTTTATGCAAAAATATGCATTTTCACAAATGACTTTGAAATTTTTATGTAACCCTACTAATAGGTCAATTAAGACATCAGAGGAGAAATGTGAATTTTCACATTCTAATTTAATTCATATAATTATTTTCATGCAAAAATATGCATCTTCAAAGAAAATTTCAAAAGATGATAAAGACAACTTCTAATCACTTGAAATTTTTATGTGAGCTAGCCCTACACTAGAAAATCATTTGGCCAAAATTTCATAATTCTTTGAAGTTTCTGTGATTTATTAAAATTAATTGAAGTTTCGGGANTAATTCATATAATTATTTTTATGCAAAAATATGTATTTTTAAGGAAAATTCCAAAAGATGGTCAAGACAACTTCTAATCACTTGAAATTTTTATATAAGCTTGCCCTAAAATAGAAAGTCATTTGGCCAAAATTTCATGATTTTTTGAAGTTTATATGATTTATTAAAATTAATTGAAGTTTTGGGGAGTTTAATAAAAATAAAATATTTTATAAGTTAAAAAATATGTTTTATACTTTTGGAAAATCTCTCTAAGGTCAGTGAACCCAAATAAATTTATTTTATATTTTTTTGGTTTTTATTTGATTTTTTAGAATTATTTTGATGAAAATTCTATTTTTAAGCCTTAAAAATCATTTTAAGGTTTAAAAATAGATATCTTCATTTTTAAACTTTGGAAAAATATTCCAATTATTCCTAAGTGTTTAGGAAATAATTTAGAACATTTCCATGGGTTTATTATTTTTTATGATTTTTT
>JXCR01056766.1:81629-111473 GCA_002079205.1 Phalaenopsis hybrid cultivar | reverse complement strand
AATTAGTTTTTGGTCTTTTATTCTCATAGTTAACTTTATTTTCTAAATTAACATTTTCTTTTCCAATTGCAAGGAATTATATTCTTATTATTAGTGAGATTTCAGCATCTTCCTCCATATCTAAAATAATAAAATCCAATGGGAAGATGAACATGCCAACTTTGAGTAAAACATCCCTCTATTATTTTTATAGGATTTTTTAAAGATTGATAAGCTAATTAAAGAGTAATAGTGGTTCTCTTTCAAGATGGACCCATCAGCTAATCTTGTAGTTTTGACTTTTAAGTAATGAAATTATCTCTGGGCTTCCTTAACTAAGAAAATAAAATAAAAGAGTAATAGTGGTTGGTTGAAACTTTCCTAATAAAAGAATTCCTAAAAANATTGATCGATTTGATATAAAGCACTACATGTAAATTATAAATAGAATGAGATATAAAATTTATAAATATTGATTTAAATAAATTAATTAAACTTTAATTGAGCCTAAATCTCTCCCTAATCCCGTACCCATACTATTCCCAACCAGCTCACCTAGCTATATTTTTCTATATATGGCGTTGAATTGGGGGAAACTTTCTCCAAAGCCTTTGATATCTCTCCCACCTCTCAATTTCATCGCACAAAGCCTCTCCCAACCTCCCTCTTCCTGCGATTTCAATGGCTCGGCTAAAGGAACACGTGACACTTGCTACAGTGTCAAAGGGAGCAACGAACCGAGAGGCACCAGGGAAGTCGCAACACGTGATAGGGGATCCCGGGGAAATTTTGATAAGTGTGAAACCTTCTTTCACACTATTTGAGATATTCCTTTCATTCCTCAAACTTCAATTTTGAGATTTGCCACGAATCGTGATCTTTTTCATTTCTGAACACATTCATGGAGACGAGATTGCGTCGAAAGTGGCAAAATTGGTTTGTCAACATCGATAAGGGATTAATGATGCGTTTGGGGCGGCTTATCCACAGTTTCTGCGTTTTCAAAAAGCAGGGAAGGTGTTTGTTTCTTGTGTTTGGCCGAACTCGATTTTGCGTTAATACATAAATGCGGCCCTCAGCCTCATTCCCGCGGGCTAACGTCTCAATCTATTTTTTACTTACACAACCCCCCCCCAACTTGCCCTCTCTCTTGCGTCTCGTGCCCTAAGTTTTGATCTTCTTTCTTATCCTCATCGCCATCTCCCCTGCGTCTCTTGCCCTAGGTATCGATTGGTTTTCTCGTTGTCTTATGCGATCCAACATCGTTGTGCTCTGTAAGTATTTGGCCATTTTATTTTATTGTGATCCATAACATTGGAGCATTGCATGTGAATATCTCTTCTGATTTATGGTGAAGTGCTTTTCGTGTGAATTAAGATGTTGCTTATGCTTTGCATTCGTTTGAGTATCTGTGGACCATCGTTTGAGATGGTTTTCGTTTTTTGATGTTCGAATGCAGATCATTGTGCAAGTGTTAGGGCGTCCCATGAAAGTGACGTACTGTATGGCCTGAATGCAGTGAAAAGTGTGTAAATGTCGCTACACCGGCGCCCGAGTATTGTGTCTAATAAGAAAGAGTTCCCACATTACTGACGGATGCAACTAAAGAAGTTAATCCATAAAACTAATGAAACAAATATTAGGATATGATCTTTGAATATAGGTACTCATAATGATAAATTAATGGAATTAGTTAATACTATGATTCATATAAAGATTAATATCTTATGTATTCAAGAAATTAAATGAGTTGGAGGAAAGGCTAAGGAGATTAATAACTTAGGTTTTAAACTTTGGTATTCTGGTAAGAGTCGCACTAGAAATAGTGTAGGTGTTATTATTAAAAGAGTTTGAAAGATAATGNAGAAACTAAATGAGTTGGAGGAAAGGCTAAGGAGATTAATAACTTAGGTTTTAAACTTTGGTATTCTGGTAAAAGTCGCACTAGAAATAGTGTAGGTGTTATTATTAAAAGAGTTTGAAAGATAATATTGTATAAATTCATAGAATTCGAGATAGAATTATAGCCCTTAAGATTATCATTGATACTAAGATTTTTAATATTATAAGTGCCCATGCTCCTCAACTAGGTTTGAATATAGGGTCTAAAGATAAATTCTAGAATGACTCGGAAGATTTAATACAAATGATACCTCTTGAAGAAAGAATTTTTATTGGTGGAGATTTAAATAGATATGTCGGTAGAACGGTTGAAAATTTCAGAAATATTCATGGTAGTTACATTTTGGAATGGCTAATGAAGAAAGTAATGTCATTTTAGATTTTGTTTTAACATAAAATATTATTATTACTAATACTTTATTTAAGAAAAGAGATGAGCATCTTATTACTTATAAGAATAGATCTAATAAAACACAAATTCATTATTTTCTTATGTGAAGAAAAGATCGTCGAGATTGTAAAAATTGTAAGGTTATCCAAAGTAAGGATTTAGGTACCAAACATTGATTATTAATTCTAGATTTTAAGATAAAGAGTTGTAAAATAAAGAATACAATGACTCATCATCGTAAAATTAGATGGGGGAACCTAAAAGACACAAACAAAATAATTTTTATGAGTAAAATTCAAGATTTCAAAATTTAGGATGTTCATGAAGAAGAAAATATTATGTGGGATAAAGTAACAAATACTATAAACAAGTAGCAAAAGATGTACTTGGAGAATCAAAAGAAAAATTTTTATAAATAAAAATAGTTATTGGTGGAATAACAATTTGCAAGAAACGTTAAAATATACGAAGTTATATTATAAAAATTGGTTTAAAAGTAAAAACATAGAGAATTGAGAAAAATATCAAACAACCCGCAGGGAGTAAAAGAACAATATGTGACGTTTAAAATTCTGCTTTTAGTGAACTTTATAATAGATTAGATACTGAGAATGGAGAAAAATATATGTATAAATTACCTAAACAAAGAGATAAGAAAAGTATAGATTTAACTCAAGTAAAGTGTATTAAAGATGAAAATCAAAAAGTGTTTTTCTTAGAAAAATATATTCAACATGAGTAGGTGAGTTATTTTTATTAAATTTTTAAACAAGTTTCTAAAAATATGATCGACCTTAGTGATCTTGAAATCGTTAATAATAATAAAACGTTTCGTTTTTATCGTCGCATTAGTAAAAAGGAAGTTGAGGAGTTGATGTTATTTCGAAGTTGTTTGCCTATTGATAGTCCACCGCTCGTGAGGATACACTGATTCACGGTCTGCCCTATGGCCCGATCTGGTTTGATGTATTGAGATTCTCCTACTAAAATGACATCCCTCATTTATTGATACTCGTTTTTTACAAAATGTCAAATATAAAAAAAATTCTTTTAAAAAAGGGTTCTCTTCAGTATTTCTCAAAATATAATTAACCAAAGTAGATACATTGCTTTAGAAGTTGCTCTTAACTGTGAATTAAAAATATTAAATTTTGATTTTCTGGTCATATATGTGACGTTTATATAGCTCTTTTTCATGAATAAATTTCTGATTTGACCTGATTTCTTTTTAGACAACTGTTATTTATCTCTCATGAAGACCACCCTATAAAACTTTTAAATGTTCCATTTATTTGTTTGTCTATTTTTCCTTTTCTCGCTCTTTTCACTCAGTTTGGTGATTTAGGAAATGAAGATATTTCAAAAGGCGAGTTATAAAATAAAATTAAATAACTTGGCCACTCTGAGTTAAATAAAAAAGGAACAAAAAATAATATTGGTTCAAATAGATCAATTATTTATCAGCTCATTTAAGAAGGATACAAAGACAGACAAACATGAGAAGAACGAACAACAAAGCAAGCAACTGGTTGCAAGGTAATGAGACAAGAAAACAAAAGAGAAAGAGCAATAGAGGAAGTGAGACACACAAAAATATCAAAGGATACAAAAGTGGGTGAGACAAATAGAAAGAAAGATGGAGACATGTTGAAAGAAAGGGCCATTGCATAAGGATCTTGCAGTCTTGCAAGAAGCCTCAAAAATGGATGTAGACCAACATGAATTTGATTTAAGTTGGAAGTTCAATTTTAGTTCCTCTAGACTTGACTAAGATAAGGTAAACATAACCAACATTTCATTTGCTCCAATTGATCGACCCAAAATATAGTTATTAATTTGTAGACAATTTTGTTAAGAATCTTAGCGTCAAAAAAGAAGTATGCTGAGCGAGGATTAAAATGATATTTCAATCTACATAAAAAGATAAGAATGATATTTCGGCCATAGATATGCCTTAGGTTAAATTTTCTTTAGAAAATTAAAGTAAAATACAAAACTATTGCATAAAATTATGTTGATAATAAGATGAATTTAAATGAAGGAATTTTTTACATTTATGAAGAATATAAATAAATAAATTGATATGAATTTTATATATTTCTAAATACAGGATGTATAAATTGCAAGCTGAGTTGGAGTTAGCTATGCATAATCCAACAATGAAATAGTATTAAAGCTGAAGTGTTGATCTTCAAAAGATTAAGTTGGCACTTATATTTTAAATTATAAAGATGATAATGTTTCTTCTATATCATATGCCTCAAATAATATTAGTACTTTTCAATTAATCAATATTGCAAGTTTATTTATGATTTATCTCTGTTATTAATATTATATCTCGTATTAAAATAAATGTCAAGTATCATATCATCAATTATTTATATCATACTATACCAAGTTAATTATAGAAAGATATTAAATGATATGAAAAAAATGCTAATAAAATGAAATACATAGAAATAATGACATAAGTATGTTAATTAATGGAGTTAATCTTTTATGATAATTGCTGAGGATATTTGTACTCACACAAACTGATTATTTATTCACATGTTTGAAAAGGATAATGATATTAATCTATTTTAAATATTACAATAGAATGATACAACTGTAATAGTTATGTTATATAAGAAAAAGCACAAATAAGATAAGAAATTATGATATGGTTCTTTCTTATTCATGTTATCATTGTAAGGAAAAAATAATTTTTTCAAACCTCTTTACATAGTCATCTTTATATAAAATGAAATGTTGAATGAATTTATATCGATTTGTCTATCATAATAGCCACGCATTTCTCAATTTCTTGCCTCCAGTAAAATTTAAGACTATGATTTACACACTATTATGTGTTATAATTTATCATTGTAATTTATTTAATATTTGTCGTACTTGATCTTCAATGTTAAATGATGGAGATGAGAAAGTGTGTATCACACAAGTGGAGCAACTAGGGATAGGTACTTGCATTTTATCGATATTGCACAAACAATACTTGATCATTTGTTCTTTTCGAATAAAATAAATTCTATGATTTATGGCTTTCCAATTTATCACATGTTGAATAGATGTAAGCCACTTTCTTAAGGGTGGGTGAACATTCATTAAAAAAGTAAATGAGCCCCTTGTTTCTCAGTGTTTTTATTTTTCTCAAGTATTGGACAAAATGATTTATTAAGGATAAGCAAAATTACTAAATAGCCTAACTATTAAGAGAAATATGAAATTTCACTTAACACATTAAGAAAGATAAATTTTAAGGTGGGCAACCCAAGGGATAATATGTAAGTTCACGACTAGGCTATTAAAAAATAGTCCCTACATCAATAGACAATCATTTATGAATGGCATAATTGAGAATCTAGCTTTTTGGTTTGTTCTCTGAGGTTTACACACTAGGACAGAAAAGGAGGGTGAGATTAGCTTTCAAGTTAAATGATTGATTAATATGTCATGATGTTTAAAGTCTTCCGGGAGCTGTAATTTATGTGATATATGTAAGACTCCTTAAGAATATACAACAATCAACTCTTAAACATTATTTTCATCCATTGTGTTTTTGTTTCTGTTTTCATTTTTTTTTTTTTTCTAACATCGTCTTGTTTTGTTCAGGACTAGCAAAATGCTGCGTTTGAGTTTATTTGAATCGTGATTTGTCTCACAAATATGATGCACACCGTTCTTCATGGTTCCTATGCACTGTGATCAATAAATTGAAATACAAAAAATGCAAAATCAAGCGAAGCTCGTCTATTTTGATGGATTCATGGGAGGACTTATTAAAGCGGTAATTTTGGGCTTTTTTTTTACTTCTTTAGTGGAAGAAAAATGTTAGAAAAAATGGAAATCTTAATTGTTTTGGCCAAATTATAACTCCTTAGTTCTATTTATATGACTTCAACTGATGCTCTATTCCTGATCTACCACATTTATCCAATGTAATTGAATAATACAGGAATGTTCAACACCTGTACATGCAAAATATGATTCTTTAGTTCTATTTCTATGCCTTTAAATGAAGTTCTACTCCATTTAACAATATAGGTATTTTCAACACCTTACACATGTACACCTTAAACCAAAAAAGACAACTTACCTTTAGCCACTTCTATAATGCATATTTCTATGATGACTTTCAAAGATGCTATATATAGCTTAATCTACAAAAACACCAAAATACACTAGTCCTAATTTTCAGATGACTGATCCCTCTAATCCAGTTCATCTAATGTCCTTTTCGGGGGCTAGAGGAAATGCATCTCAAGTACATCAATTAGTAGGTATGAGATGATTAATGTCAGAGCCTCAATGACAAATGATTGATTTACCGATTCAAAGCAATTTACGGGAAGGGCTTTCTGTAACAGGATATATAATTTCTTGCTACGGAGCACGCAAAGGAGTTGTATATACTGTTGTACAAACATTAGATGCTGGATACCTCACGCGTAGACTTGTTGAAGTAGTTCAACATATTCTTGTACGTAGAACAGATTGTGGTACTATCCGAGGTATTTTCGTGAGTCCTCAAAACTCCAAACTTAACACTCTTTGCCTTATAGAAGCTCAACTAAAAAACAAGTGTCATTGGCATAAGCATAACAAGCCTATCCTATCAAACAACCACTACCCTAGGCTTAGAACTCACTTTGTTGTGTGAATAGCAACCCAATTGATTATGGAGCGCAAATATAACATTCCACCATGGCAAGCTTGCTCAAACAATTATTAATTCCTAAACTAAAGTTTGAAAAGTGGAGCAAGTCCACACAAAGAATACACTCTATAGAAACAAATCATCAAAAACAGAATGTTGATTCAAATAATCACATGCACAAACCTAAATTGAATAACATTATCAGGCTAATAGAAAAACATAGCAAGTTGATATATGTCAAAAAAATTGATAAACAATAACATTTTTTATATTCAACCTCATAAGATAATAAATGTAGTTCAAATTTAAATGATAAGTTGCAGATAATAGAGAAAGGAGAAATTACCCTGCCCCAAAAAAAATCTTAGGTCGCACAAGTGAGAATCTAATTCTCCATTAACACAAGAGCATAATGATTTTTCACAACTTTTGGCAATGGCATTGGCATTCTTTACAGCTTATCAATTAAAATATCAAAATAAATAAGTGAAAACGAGCATATCTATTCAACATGGCTTTCAAAGATGATGTGGCGAAATTTCACAACCACAAAATCCAGTTATCTACAAACCCAAGGGCACATTGATCCAACAAAGATGTTGGTTTGCCCCGCTCAAGACACAAAATTGATAGAAGGAAGCTTCCCACATGCAATAATCAAAATAAAAATCAAATCTTGAAAGAAGAAAAGAAACCTAAAAGATTATTGAACCTATGAAGAAATAAACTGATTCGTCAAAGCATTCTTTAAATTAAAAATCATAAAAACGTGCATAAAAAAGGAAGAGCAACAGCACAAATGTCCTAAACCACATATAATGAGATAAAATTTTCTAGCTTGATAGACAAAGAAAAGCATGATATGAACAAATAAAGTAAGAAATTTGTCATATATGCATAAGCAAATGGGTAAAATATTTAAGACATCTACCAGAAAATTTCATCCTCATGACTTAGAGAAAATAGATAGGAAGTTCCGAAGGGAAACTGAAATGGAATGGATTGCATTTAGAAGAGGAAAAAATATTTCCTTATAACCACAATGATGAGCAATAAAAAAAAAGGAAAATAAGATCTGAGGTAATAAAAACACTGGAATATTTCATACCTCGTCAAACAGAACCCTATAAGCATTCAGGTCGTGATATATTTTCCGGTTTTCAATGTTGCAATGGTCAAGTGCTTGAGCGATGTAGTATGCAACTCTCACTCGCATTTCCCATGGTAAAGGCTGTTTGTCCCCTGTAGATGTCGGTACAATCTCGATGGTAAATAAAATGATAAATAAAAGCATACATTAAAAAACGTGCCAACTAAAAATTCCCTTCAATTAGAAGACATTGCTTCAAGTCCAACTTTCAAAACCACCGTAAATGGATTGTCCCTCCTACTTCCTACCTCATGGCGTTATTGATATATGTTTAAATGTCCAAAACCATTTCTAAATGTTCAAACAATTTCTCGTCAAGAATATAAGCATAGCATGCAATCAAATATAACCCGAGCTGGTCAAAAACTCGGTAGACAACCAAAGAGCACTATCACTTTGCTGCCAGCATTATCTCCTTTAATTTTTAGACAAAGCTCATACAGGCTCACATAAAAAGATGCATAACTTCCGGATAACTTTTCATCACAACGTTTGTCACACGCACTCGCTCGCGAGGGAAGGGGCGTGGGTGGAGTGGGGTGCCAGAGAGAGAGAATGAGCTAGCATTGAGTTCATACAGTGAAAAAGATGCTTCGAAAGAGTGTCATTTGGCATGAACTCGGCGATAAGTAGCCTCTCATCCCCTTCTGCGCAGCAACCGATCAGGTTAACCAGCCTCTTGTGCCTCAACTTACCCACCCCAGCAGCCTCCACCTAAGCCAAAAAATACAAACAAAACATGAATCCATTCTTTAGCATACCAGAGCGAATCCTCATCTCAAAATCAAAGCAATGAGTAGGAGCAAAGTAAAATGTAAAAACAAACCACAAACTGTTGAGCATCTGGCCACGATTGGCGTGAGAACCGTTTGACAGCGACCAGCCTCCCGCCTTCAAGTTTCCCCCGGTATACAACGTTCGGCGCTTTCTCGCCACTCTCCGACACGATGAGCTCGGAGCTAAACCCCTTCGTCGCTGCCCGCAGCTCCGCTAAGTTAAACTCCCGGAACACCGGAACCCGATCCTGCTCTCCCTTCTCACCTTCAAAAAAAACAAAAGAAAAAAAAAACAACATAAAATCCAAAAAATAATAAAGGAAAAACAAAAATGTAATAAGAATGTGCAGAGAATGGATCCGCGAGAGACGAAGAAAGTACGTGAATCTTCCTTCTCCGCCGGAGGAGACTCTTCTTCCGGCGACTGTACGTTGCTAGTCTTTGACTGCAGGCAGCCCATTCCCCCCTAACTCAAGATTTCCATCCAATTCCGTCTTCGTCGGCGACGGCGAAGTCGGCTGTGACGGCGGAAGACAGAGCACAAAGAACCCAGGGGGCAGCTGGAAAGCAGCTTGGTGTGAAGCGGAAGAACTGACAGGATGACGTGGCTCATTATTTAATGTGTTACCAAACCTACATAGTAATTAATTAGCCGTTGGATTTTGGGTGATTGGCGGATAACGCAAAATAATCCAGTTCAGTATGCGGGAGGAAGGGGTTCAGAGTGGGCCTAGTGCTCACATGATAAGTCGACGACGGAGCACGTGAACGGGACAAGTGAAACGGGGAGCGGCTTCCGCTGCAGAACTGATCCCCTGCACTCAATCACAACCCAAACAGCACCTTGCGGTCTGGCACCACAAATCTTCGTGTGGGTGGATTGCTGGTGATAGATGCGGGTTTCTATCAATCAAGCGCTGACATTGCCACTTCGTCTAAAGTGGAATGTATTGATCTCGGCATCAGCCGAGCACCAGCCAAATTCGTGTAAGACAGGTAGATTTTACGAAAACCCCCTTGTAGAGATAGATTTTGTGAATCGAAATCTGTCAGTTTTGGCTACTCACTTAGAATCTGTTTGGGGCAGCTGCAGCTTATCCAACTTATCCAGATAAGCAGCTTATCATAATAATTTGTTGATCAGTTGTTTGGTTTGTGTGTTTCGAAAATAGCTGATTCTGGATAAATGACAATTATTCTCATGTTCTAGATAAAATGTTTAGCTGCTTGGTTTGAGCGTTTGCAAAATAGCTGATTTGCAGTTTTTTATAAATAAATGAATAATCTGGCACGAAGCAGTTGTACTATTCACAACAAAAATGTAATGTCCACATATTAAATATTTTAGAAGCAATAAAACCCCTTCATAATAGTACAAAAAAAGATATATGTCTCACCTAATAGTGAGTATCAGGAAATCTAAAAGAAAAAAAGAAATTATATGTTAAAATTACAGACACCGTTCCATTTAATGCAAATATATTGATGTTATTCACTCAATTGAATTGCTCAATTCGCACAAATTATATGAAGTTCAAAAGAGTAAAAAGAATAAGTGCCCTCACCTCCCACAATAAAGCACGAGGTCGCATGTGATCAGTTTTTAAACTTTCCCCTGTTACATCTTTTGATGATTGGGAAGCAAATCTCTTGATTCCCTCAAAATGATCCACTCTACATTTTAGTTCTCTGAAATCAACTATGGCTTCTTCGAGAACAAGAACAACCTCATTCATGGGTTCAATGTCACATTCCAATTCACAAAGAAGATAGAGTTCATCAACTGCTCTATTCAAATTTTCGAAAAGAAAGCACCAAAGCCTCTCTATAAACCTTTCTTTAACCTCGCTCTGTTCATCTTCACCTTGATGAGGTTCACCGATCAAAACATCTACATTTGCAGTGGGAGCATCAAAAGAAACTTTAACACCTTCTTTGCCCCGCTTGCGATCATCCTCGCGCGTTATCGAGAGATCAATGAGGGTTGGTTTGCAGCTGTTGGTTGACGTCGTCAAAGGCACAACGAAGATTGGCAAACTCCTTCTGTGCCTCGTCAGAGACGAGCAACTTTGTCATGTCGTTCCAGTCGATCGTCGTGGTTGCCTTCACTGCCGTCTCCACCACCTTCTTCGCCCCGCTTCTGCTCATCCTCACGTGTTATCGGGATATCAGCGAGGGAGGAGACAGAGAGGAGAAGGGGTACATGAGTAAAATTTCACGCGAATGTTGGTTGAAGACACGGGACGCGGGGTCCATCCTGCGTCCCCGTCTATTAAGGATCCGAGAACTATGTTTCGGGATAATTTGATTCAAACACTCAAAACAAACGAGACCGTGGCAATTTGAAAACGCCACCGCAACGAATAAGCTGCCTCAAACGTACCCTCAGTTTACTAGGTCGTAACGCGACGAAACATGCTCGTCCCGATTAACAAAGTTATAAAAGAATATCGTTAAAAAATATAATAGATATTTTCATTTGATTAACTTATTTTGTATATTTGAGCTCAAATCTTTATAAAAATATTAAAATTAATTTTTTAGCCATTTATATTTTAGTTTTAATAAATCTACAACCAAACTAATCATATGTATATAAAAAAATTGACTGCACTAATTTTGAAAAGATCCAACGGATTATACGAAAAAAACAGCAAAAGAACCAATTCAGTAACACTCGAGTTGGCTGAACTTTGGACCGACTGAGTGTTAGCTCGAACGAACTAAGGAGCATCACGCACCAATACCGATAACGATCTAACCAACACAAATAGTATTTGCAAGAACAACATTCGTATAATAAGGACCCTTCTTGTATAGATTCATTAATCAAATGTAGGATGTTCGTCATACTATGATAATGTGTCATCTTCCTAACAGATTAATCCTTCTAGAGGATAATGAGTCTTCACAATGGATTCCTAGAAGAAAAGGTGACCAGAGAAAGTTCAGTCGCCTATTTGACTTTTTGGTCATCCACATGAATACCGCATGACCAAGCCAAGCAGTTAAAAATATGAAACGATGCTAAAGCAGTTACAGATACGGAACGATGCCAGCAGTGGTTGTAAAGTAAAAATATGCTTAATTGGTATTAATAATATAAAGGTGTAATGGCTCATAAATAAGTCTAACTTTCTCACTAAATGAGGGCAAAGCATGTAATTTAACGGGTCACTTTGTATGACTTATAAATAGGAGGGTCATTCCTATAGAAATGATTAATGGCTCTATTCCAAGATAAATTGATTTATTTGTGCTTGTTATTCTCTACTCCTCTTTTTTCATATTCCTCTCATCTGTCTNTATAAACCTTTCTTTAACCTCGCTCTGTTCATCTTCACCTTGATGAGGTTCACCGATCAAAACATCTACATTTGCAGTGGGAGCATCAAAAGAAACTTTAACACCTTCTTTGCCCCGCTTGCGATCATCCTCGTGCGTTATCGAGAGATCAATGAGGGTTGGTTTGCAGCTGTTGGTTGACGTCGTCAAAGGCACAACGAAGATTGGCAAACTCCTTCTGTGCCTCGTCAGAGACGAGCAACTTTGTCATGTCGTTCCAGTCGATCGTCGTGGTTGCCTTCACTGCCGTCTCCACCACCTTCTTCGCCCCGCTTCTGCTCATCCTCACGTGTTATCGGGATATCAGCGAGGGAGGAGACAGAGAGGAGAAGGGGTACATGAGTAAAATTTCACGCGAATGTTGGTTGAAGACACGGGACGCGGGGTCCATCCTGCGTCCCCGTCTATTAAGGATCCGAGAACTATGTTTCGGGATAATTTAATTCAAACACTCAAAACAAACGAGACCGTGGCAATTTGAAAACGCCACCGCAACGAATAAGCTGCCTCAAACGTACCCTCAGTTTACTAGGTCGTAACGCGACGAAACATGCTCGTCCCGATTAATAAAGTTATAAAAGAATATCGTTAAAAAATATAATAGATATTTTCATTTGATTAACTTATTTTGTATATTTGAGCTCAAATCTTTATAAAAATATTAAAATTAATTTTTTAGCCATTTATATTTTAGTTTTAATAAATCTACAACCAAACTAATCATATGTATATAAAAAAATTGACTGCACTAATTTTGAAAAGATCCAACGGATTATACGAAAAAAACAGCAAAAGAACCAATTCAGTAACACTCGAGTTGGCTGAACTTTGGACCGACTGAGTGTTAGCTCGAACGAACTAAGGAGCATCACGCACCAATACCGATAACGATCTAACCAACACAAATAGTATTTGCAAGAACAACATTCGTATAATAAGGACCCTTCTTGTATAGATTCATTAATCAAATGTAGGATGTTCGTCATACTATGATAATGTGTCATCTTCCTAATAGATTAATCCTTCTAGAGGATAATGAGTCTTCACAATGGATTCCTAGAAGAAAAAGTGTTATGAACATAGAATCATACCTTCAACAAAAGATGAGTGCATAGTGGAGAAGGAACACACAAAGGAGAAACTTCTAACATGGAGTTCATCAAGAAATTTGTGCAACAACAAATTCAAGAGCTTCATGATCAGATGGCAGGTCAGATTGTGGAATTAACACAAGTGAAACTTGAGGGGAGAGCATAGTCTCTCCCACACATAATCCTCTAGCACCCAAGCCTCAAGGCCAACAGGCAGCTTAAAGAACCAGACAGATGGAAGAATGTCATAACCAAGATAGTGTTGGATCTGTGCTGAGAAGTAAACCACAAATGATGCAAATAGAAGCACATGTGGAACTAATTGAAATTTATCGCCGACTAAAGAATGTGTTCTCCCGATACAACATTGAAGTTGAAGCCCCAAAAAAGTTCAAGGTACCCTCCCCGGAACCATACAAAGGCCAGAGCAATCCGAATGACCATATTGCATCCTTTGAGTCAACTGTCTCCCTTCTTAGGATTTATGATGCATTAATGTTTTATTGTTCTACACTGCCTTGATTGATGTGGTTCTTAGATAGTTCAATGGACACCTTTTATGGATTATATATTCCATTGAAGAGTTCAAGATGTTATTTATGGTACAATTCGTTGGCACCCATAAATCCCACAAGGATTTAGAACCCTGTGGTTTGTAAAGTAGGGACCGAACGAGGGCCTATGGGTGTACATTTCATGGTTCTAGAATGAGAAGCTTGAGGTGAGGAACTTGGAGCCAGAAATTGCTAAAGCTTCCCTAATGCAAGGTCTGAAGAGTGTGCCTTTCAGATAATCCTTGGTTAACAAAAACCTGAGACTTTGGTCGAACTCTTAGAGTTAACCAACGAACACATCACAATAGAAGAATACATGAACCTACTTGTCCTAAAAAATGAGAAGTGAGATTGTCAGTCAGATAAAAAAAGTTTATGGGATGATAGGTGGAGGGAGAAAGATGGCCCTCCTCCTAAGCCTGAAAGGGTCGGTCAGCTGGTAGAAATTGGGATTCTGAAATTCACTAAAGTGAAGTTGGTCACATGATCGCTCCACTGGCGATCATGGGGAATTGAGACCCTCTCTACTAAGGGTTTCGATGAAAAACTAGTGGAGGTTACCCAAGATAAGGGGTTTTTCCGGAAGGCTCACCCAATGAGAATAGAAGCACATCTCTAAAATACCTACAGGTATTGTAAGACCATAAAGACCATGACCATGATACAGAGGAGTGCATGCAACTTAATAGCTAGGTTGAAGAATTGATACAAACTAGGAAGCTCAACGAGTTTATCGCCCCAAAAGCGTGTACTCAACTGCAAGGGAAGGCGCTTACAGAAGACAAATTGAGTGGACATGTTCGAGTCAATGCTATCCACATAGCGGGGATAATACCAACAATTTTGGGAGGTGAATCGATCTGAAAACCTAACAGAAAAAGGAGCTAGCTATGCAAATAGTGTGTTGTGGCCTTTATTCCAAAAAAGAATTCTAATCCTTCGATCATTCTTCCTTCTACTGGAAATCCCTTTAACGGTTTCATCATCGTCGTTATGTTGGTTCACAACTTCTAGATAGGTAATATTGGTGTTGACATAGGTAGCTCGGGGAATATTCTATTAAAGATGGCTTTTGACAAAATTAATTTGACAATGACCGTTCTCTAGTGAAATAAAGGAGGTTCTTGGCATAATTTTGTTGTTTATCACGTAAGAAGAAGGCCGCAACCAGTTCACTAATATGGAGGATTTCTTAGTGGTCGATATGCTACCAACATATAATGCAATCTTTGGTCACCCACTTCATAACAATTTTCAGGTCATGGTAGCTACGGACTACATAGCGATGAAATTTCCTTACGATGTGGAGATCGTCACTATACGTGAAAATTTGGAGCAGTCCCAAGCATGTTATCTCCAGGCAGTGTGAAGCACGTAGTACGAAGAGCTGGATATACAACACTAACAGGAAGGAGGTCTTGAAACAGACGAGGCCACCATCAAGATTCCCGCAAACCCTGTTGACCTCACTTTTGGTTGAGGTCTAGTTTCTTCCTTAGTAGCCTAGGGTCTAGCAATAAGACTTTCCTACTGACTATTCCTAGAGAACTAGAAAAGGAACCCTTACAATTAGAAATTCTAAACTCTTCTTTGCTCAACTTGAAGTTCCACATACTGGTCTTAACCTCTAACACTTAGTAGGTGGAGCCAATATAGGGGAGCTCAAGGGGAGTCCCCATAGGGCTGCTTAGCCCTAGGGTTGACCCTGGTGGTGTGACCTTTGTTAGTTTCACACACACTTGCACTTCACACTTCCACTCACAACCTTAAACCCAAGCATGCTTAACGTTGATCCCTTAACCCTTTGGGAGACTCATGTAAATTGTCCCCTAGGCCACTAGCCCTAGGCTAGGGTTTAACTAAGACCAATAAATTGAGGACCCAATGTAAGAAGTTCTATTGGTTCATGGCTCAACTATGGTGGTTGACACCCCAATTTTGCCAAAACACCTAACTTAACCTTTTACCCAAAAATCTACCGAAATTACCAATTTATACTTGAAACCCCAAAGTGACCAAAATTTCAAAAAATTCCCAAAATACTCAATTTTGTCCAAAAAAACATTTCGAACCATTTGAAACTACCCAAATTACCTAAAACACCCCAAAATTTGAAAAATTACAAAAATACCCCTCATTTGGCCAAAATTACAAAAATACCCCTGGTGACCCAAATTGTCCCAAAACCTTCAAAATCATTTCAAGTATCCCCAAAATCAATTTAGACCACTCCATTGAGCTCAATTTGTTCTATTTTGATCAAAAACCTCAAATTGTCTTTAAAGGTCAAGTTATCCTAATTCACCCCTAATGTCTGCCAATTTGATCCCAATCTTCCCCAATTTTAATTATAAACTCAAATTCAATATTTCAAAGCTTGATTGAAACCAAATTCAAGCCCAATTGACCCACATTTAAACACAAATAGAAAAGCTCCAATTTGACCCTAAGCCAAAATTTCACCAAACTGAACCCCCAAATCTATCCAATTGCTCCAATTTTGCATCATAAACTCTTTACAACACTTCCCCTCATCAAATTGAACCTTCAGTTGGCCTTGGTCAAGCCTAAACTTTTCTGAAAATAAACTTGAACCAAAACCCCTAATTTTGCTCTAGATTAGCCATGTCCCCAAATTCCACCAAACTGAACTTTATAACCCCAAAATTTTCACCCAATTGATATCCAAAACTCTTCATGATAATCACCCACATCAAATTGAACCATCAATTGGGACTTAGCCAAAATCCAGCCCAATTTAAACTCAAATCTAACCCAACATCTCCAAAAATTGACCCAATGTCCAAAATCCTTCAAAATTCAACCTCCAAATCAATTCAAAATCACTCCAAACCTTTTCTAAACTACTTGTGACAATCATCTACACCATTTTGATCAATCAATTGAGCTCAATGTCATGACTAGCACAACCTAAACCCAACTTCAAGCCAAATTTCCCAAAATTGAACCCATGTACCAAACTTGACCAAACCAAGCCAAATTCAACAAACCAAAGTCACTACAGCCAACATTTAGACTCTAGTGACCAGGCTAGACTCACCAAGCCCACCCAACATGAGCTATGGGCCATTGGTCCCTTGATTTAGGAGATCTCCTTCTTTTTTGGCCCTAAACCAAAATATCTTTGCCATCATGCCATAACCATTGAGGGGTTAATCATCATTAACCCTCCCATTGGTTCACCTAGCCACCTGACCACTAGCTCAGGCTTGGCCAGCCACCCTAGTCATCGGAGGAGCCAAAACTAAGAGCCCTCATGCCTCAACTTAAACCCAATTTCACCCATCCAAGCTGGCTAGCTCCAATTGGCACTGGCACTCTTCAACTCTTCACATAAGCAACTAATCCACTTGAATTGGAGTCTAGCCAGCCACCCTCTCCCCATCTATTGAAACCCACCTTCTCCATTTTCAAAAGAGAGCTAATAAATTTCCTTGGGGAGACTTATTCNTGCCTCAACTTAAACCCAATTTCACCCATCCAAGCTGGCTAGCTCCAATTGGCACTGGCACTCTTCAACTCTCCACATAAGCAACTAATCCACTTGAATTGGAGCCTAGCCAGCCACCCTCTCCCCATCTATTGAAACCCACCTTCTCCATTGTCAAAAGAGAGCTAATAAATTTCCTTGGGGAGACTTATTTCGATTGCTTCTAGAAACTTTTCAAGAACTCATAAGCTCAAGCACACTATTTTCCCCCTCTGGATTTCTCTAATGAGAGCTCAATTTTGAGTTCAAAATCCAGGGCAAACCATGACATATTTTTCCACTCTATCACACTGCATCAAACTCCNAAATGCCCTCATCATTCGTTACCAGATTGGTTGATAATTCAAACTTTTTATAATGGATTTGTGGGTTCTCTTAGATCGATTATAGATACTGCGGCTGGTGGTTTGTTAATGTTAAAACCTTTTGATGAGGCTTATTCATTAATAGAAGAGATGGCTACCAATAATTTTCAATGGCCCTCTGAACGGGTAAATCTTAAAAGAGTAGCTAGTATCCATGATTATGATGCAATATCTATGTTATTTTCGTAGATTGCTACAATATCAAAGAAATTAGATCATTATGGGATAAATTATTCTCCAAANTTATGCGAAAGAACTAATTTAGTTCTAAATTGGGAGAAATGTCAATTTATTGTTGCAGGAGGAATTGTATTAAGGCATAAAATTTTGGAAGATGGTATGGAGGCAGACCCTGCAAAAATTCAAGTTATATCTTAACTAACACCTCCTACTAATTTAAGAGAGGTTAGGAGTTTTTNAAAGTCCTATAGCTAGACCTAGGCTACTAAAGAAATTTCTAGACCTCAACCAAAAGTGAGGTCAACAATGTATTTTGAGCATATTGTGGATTTGACAAAAAATCACTATTCATGGTGAAAATTTGAGAAAACTTATGGAAAAGAAATTAAAATGATAGTTTAATCTTTTAAAAGTTGAGTTTAGTGATTTAGTCTTAAAGTTAGGATTTATTGTGAATTTTATATGATTTTTAAAATGACCCCAAGAATGAAGAGGAGTAAAGGGAAGTCCCATTTTTATTCGAGCAAAATTTGTTAACACGAAAGCTCGGGACATGTATAAAGATGCACTGCATTCGAGAAAATTGATTCCTGAGAGATGTTTTAAAAGTTTAGGTGGAACAGTGGAAGATTTGATTGTTTGCCGATAATGGAAACGATTTTTCTTTTTCTCTGATGTGGGTGTGAATTTTGTTGTTCGGGAGTTTTTCACTAATCTCCTTGAAGCTAAAGAAGATCGGGTCATGGTTCAAGGAAAATTAGTGCTATTCTCCCCTGTGTTAATAAATCTATTTTACCAGTTGCCCCCCTATACGTTGTGTTTTTATTCAAATTGTAGTTTGACTGAGGAGGAGTTGGATGAGATCATATTATCATTGACCGTTAGAAGAGGACTGTGGACATTCACAAATAAATGAAGAGTCAACTTCCCCGCATCAAAATTAGGTGCCACATCAAAAGCGTGACACTACTTTGTTTCATCTCGTCTACTATCAAAAAACTACCTCGGTGAAGTTACCTGAGATAGAGCTACCTTGAACTATTGTATTCGACAGTTCAAGCTGATTGACAATGGATCTTTGATTTATCACACTATCATCAGTTTTGCTACCGCTGCCACCACTACCACTATAGGTTTGGGATTTTCATCCTTGAACTTTTCCTTATGTGAGCAGACAGGTGTTAGATTTGATAGTTGGGAAGAGATACTGCAGCCTCTAAAGCCCATTATAAGTGTTAATATGAATTCTTATTCACAACATTCGATCTTTGGTAGGGGAGGAGGATTTTATAGAAGTTCAGGTGCCTCTACTTCTTATGTTTCTACCTCACGTGCATCCACATGACAAGGTCAGGCTTCTGGTCCTGATTCACAGTCACATTTATTGCAAAGGATGTTAGATAACATTAATTATACTGCAGAGAAAGTATTAAATTTAGATGGTTTTGTAGATCATATAGATGGTTATATGAGAAGACATAGTGATTATGAGGAAAAATTTCACTCATCTTTGAAAAACCTTATGAGGGGTAACCAAAGTGTAGTTTTTACTTCATATACACAATATCCATCATATGAACCTACTTCATGTTGGGACAACAATGATAGTGATGATGATGAGGAGGAGGAGGATTAAATTGACTAGTTTAGTTTTTTTTATTGTGAACTTTATGTGGTATAATTATATTGTGGTATTAATTTGTTTTGAGTTGTACTTGTTGAAATTGCTACTATTGTTTGTGTTTTATTCTGTTAGACACTGGAGTGATGTATTTATGTTATTGTGAGTAGCTATATTTTATTTTTATGATAGTAATTGTGATAACTGTGTTATCTAGTGTATTTTGTTAGTTTGTGTTCAACTTAATCCTAAATTTTAGGAAGGTTTAGAATATTACTAACTTTCACTTAAGAACTGCAAGTTTAAAATTTTCAATTTAATACTAGGAAATTTCTTTTTTTTTTTTTGCAGTTTTAAATTTCTGTTAGTGTGTTGTTTGCTTTTATGTTATCTTCCATTGCATAGAAATCTAATGAATCTCAATATGTTAAGATAAGTTAAAATTTGATTAATTATTTTTTAATCGTGTTTTTAATTTTTTTTACTTGTATATTTAGGATGTAAAAAGTCCTATAAGCATGTTATTTTTAGTTTTCAATCCTACCTATATATAAATATGATGCTAAAACGTTTTATCTTATTAAAACTTTAAGTTTGGGGGATGAAAAATTTTTTAAAAACTTGAAGTTTATTTGTTCTCAAATGTACTACAAATAAATTTGATTTTGATTTGAAAAAAAAATGATTATGTATATGAAGTTATATTAGGGAAGTAAAATTTTGAATATAGAAATAAGTAAATAAATTTAGTTGAAAGCTATAGTAATGAAGAAAAAACTTGAAGTTAAAAATTTGTAGTGCAGAAACGATAAATATTATGAAACTATCATTAGTAGAAGAAATTGTATTTTTGAAAAATTTAGAAGGGTTAGACTTTTACTTTCAATACTTAAATTTATTTTATTAAAAATAATTTTCAAAACAATTATTCTATTTTTAAGTAAATGATTTATATCACAACTTTGCTTTAGGAAAGGAGGAGTGAAATTCAAAATCATTAAAGCCTATCCAGATATAGTAATCCTAACGTGAAAAAAAAGAAAAAGAAGAAGAAAAAAAAAGAAAGTTAAAAAATGGAGGAGAAGCTTGAGGATTGGTGCCCAATAAAAAATTGGTTTCATATCTAATCTTTTGAAAGTATAAGACTAGAGAAACTCTTAAGCTTAAGGATATAATATAGTAAGTATAATTATTCGTAATAAAAATTTTTTAATGAAGAAGATAGAATGCCTAAAATCTATATTTTGAAAATTTACAAATATTTCTGAACTAGATAGGAACTCAAATTGTCAGGCTTCTTTACATTAAAAATTTCCAAACTCTAAGTTGGACTCATATACTAATTTTTTTTCTAAATTGGACTACTATATTTTTGAATCAAAACTTTAGAATATCCTAAAGAAACTCATTTACATAATGTACTTATTTTGGTTTTAAGAGATTGGAGTGTCACTAAGGGCAAGTAATATTTTAAGTTTGGGAGATTTTGATACACCTGAAATATATAGTCTTTAACGTATACGTTTTTATATCTATTTTTGAGATATTGCACTTTAATGGAAGATATTTGTGTGTTTTACTTTTATACAAAATCAAATGGATGAGAAAAGGTGAAAGGAGTGAAAAAGGAACAAATTTGGAGCAAAAAAGAAGAAGGTGTGTGATCCCAAGAATTATAGTTGTGTAAAATTAATAGAGTTGACTCCGCATTGTAGCGATGCCAAAAAACTTGGTTCGATATTCATAAATAAGAAATTGAAGCAATTTATGTTGGGATTCTACGCAAGTATACGTATTGTTATCAAGTAATACATGACTTTCTATTTAAGCCCCAAATATTGATCCCACGAAGAAGGTTTAAATTCAAAATGATAATTTAAACTAGGAAATTCACAACAATAAAGAAAGTCTACTACACTAATTGCAAATGTTTGAGGTGCTATCAGAACTAAATTATCAACTACTAGCAAGACTGTAAAGTAAAGTTAAACTATAACTACCAAACTATGTTTCTGTGATGAATTTATCAAATATGAGAAAGCATCTTTCCCACTATAATGAGTTTTTAGTTAAATGAGAGAGATAAATGGTTTGAATTTGTATCGTGCCAATAATGAGCAATTTTAATTCTCTACCCTTAGTCAAGTGTTATAGAGAATCATTAGCTAATCTTAGGTTTAGTCTCTAAATCCGTGGTTAAGCTGGGTGGATACTGACTCTCACTCCAGAGCTCCCACTTCCCTTCCCTTAAAGGCTAACTCTCATTTTAGTTCTTAAACACTAAGGTCAAATTGGGGATTTTAGTTAGTCTCCCTAAAATCTCCAATTCCTTGCCCAATAATATATATTTTTCTATTTATTTGCACCCAATTCCATAAAGAAAACACTCCTTCATGAAATCAAATGTGATTCTCACTTTATTGGAAAACTCATACTCCATTTTCCAGATAGTAGGTTTCACAAGAGATGTTAACATTTCAATTGACCAAATTGAAAAGTAAATTAAGAACTGAGTGAAAAATCATCATAATTTATTCTATATTTTAAAATTGGCACATCCAAATTATCTCTTCATTTCACCACATCTCATAGTAGGAAGAAAGATAAACAAAACTACTCAGACCTGATGAGAAAGATACAACAAAATATGAATTTCATAAATAAAATAAAGTTTATACAACAATAATACAAAAACACCACTTATTTGTAACTCTTTTTCAAAGCAAATCCTTTATAGCCTCTCTTAGACTCTTTCTCTCTTTACAAGACTCTTGATTCTCTCTTTAAAGATGTATGAAAGAAGAAATCTCTCACTTCTCTCTTTCTCTTAACAACTCTTAGGAGAAAATCACACTTAGACTCACCACACTAAACAATAGAACACTCAAGTAAACTCAATTACACACTAGCCCCCAATTTTTCTGATCAAATTTTGCTTTAAATAAAACATAATGTTGGTTTTCCAAGTGGTGTGTTCAATAATTCTTCAAAATGCATCTAAATTCATCGAATTTTAAAAAAATTTTCCCAACAATGACATTAGCGCTGTCAGCGCCACTGGCCCGAATTAAATCTTTTGATCTCTGTCAAATGGCGTGATGCGCCCCTAGGGCATGTTATTTTTCTACGTGTTTTATGTCAATTCAATTCCCCTGAGATGGTGCCAAAAACTTGCCCGACCCGTAATTACGCAGTAATTTATCTTTCAAAAGACGGCAAAAAACTTGACCCAATTTATATTTAGCAGCAAATATACAAAATTGAAATATTATGAAATATAGTTAATAGTTCACACAATATGGGTTTTACGCAAGTGCACGTATCACTTCAAGCAATTGACCAGAGGAAAATATGTTGAGATTTTCATACCTATTTTATACTATTTCTGATGATATTGCACTTTAAAGAAATGTATTTTTGATGTTTTGTTGCAGGAATGATGAATTAGGGTCATTGGAGCAAAAAGATGCAAAAAAGGAGCGAATTTGGAGCGAAAAGAACAAAAATGTGAAGAATTGTGACTCCGCTGACGGTGAGATTTTCACGAGACTCCAGAATTAATTCATTAAGAAAGTCCGCCGACGGCGCCCTCGAGACCGCCGACGGCGAGCTCGACGGTTATGCCCAATCAAGCTTTGGATAAGGCCAAATTTTGGAGGGATGCTTAGAAAACGCTTGGGAAAGCTCATCCACAATTTTAAAAGACTATTTTGGCCGAAAATTAGAGAAGAAAGAAGGAGCCTAGAAGTCCTGGAGAGGTCCTGGAGGTTAGAAAGGTTCCCATAGTGTGTAAAAATTGTGAGGAATTCTTCAAGAGATTGTAAGAGTGGAAGGAAAGTGAGAGATTTTTCCTCCTTGCTGCTTCGAAGAGAAATTCTGTGTGCTGTAAAGAAAGGAAGAGATTCAGAAAAACTTCAAGGAATTTTCTTAGGGAGAAATTAGAGATAAGTTATTTACTTGTTGTAGTTTGTATGACTTTAATTTTATATATGAATTCTGAGTTTTGTTGTGTTTTCCCCATGAGATCTAAGTAGTTTTCTCTATCTTTCTCCTTATCTCGAGATTTGTGAAATGATGATTTGAATTGGTGAAGCCATGAAATTGTTTAAGAAATTGTGATGATATTTTCACTTTGATCTTAATTTACTTTCAATCCGGCCAATTGATTTGTGAAAAAATGTTGAGTTTTATAAGTAAAGTGAAGATTACATCAAAGATTCAGGGAGGTCAAAGCACTTGGAAGTTTGTGAGCAAATTAAATAGGGAAATAAAATTATCGGGCGTAGAATTGGAGATTTTAGAGTGACAAACTAAAATCTAATAGGGAAATAATATTATCGGGCGTAGAATTGGAGATTTTAGAGTGACAGAATAAAATCCCCAAGGAAATAAAATTATCGGGCGTAGAATTGGAGATTTTAGAGTGACAGACTAAAATCCTCAATTGAAATAGGGAAATAAAATTATCGGGCTTAGAATTGGAGATTTTAGAGTGATAGACTAAAATCCCCAATTCATCCTATCGTTTGGGTGCTGAAGTGT
The DNA here is from genome assembly GCA_002079205.1 of Phalaenopsis hybrid cultivar. NCBI lineage: Eukaryota > Viridiplantae > Streptophyta > Magnoliopsida > Asparagales > Orchidaceae > Phalaenopsis > Phalaenopsis hybrid cultivar. Next base: position 87,409 of record JXCR01056766.1, on the reverse strand, counting down.
AGATGTTAGCCCTCAAGTGAGGGGAACGTGGGAGCTCTAAAGTGAGAGCCGGTATCCTCCCAGCCTAGTCGCAGATTCAGTAAACAAGCGTTGGATTAGTCAATATTCTTTATGCCTGGACCAAAGGGTAAAGAAAAGTTATACTCCTCTTTGGCACAATATAATTTGAACAAATTCACTTTGTCCATTCACTATAATCTCTTGATAAGGAGAAGAATTCTTTCTTATATATTGAATATCACATTTAAACCTTCATTAGTATCATTAGTTATTTAATAGTTATTTAAATTACGTAATTATTTCAATTGCTTATTAGTGACAGATAAGCAAATTGAACTTCGTTATTGTGATTAAAGTATTGCTTTTCTAAAATCTTAGTTTTTAGTTCTAAACTTAGCCTATTAGTGACAGATAAGCAAATTAAACGTCGTTGTTGTGATTAAAGTATTGCTTTTCTAAGGTCTTAGTCCATAATTCTAAACTACCTCCTGTGGGATCGATATCTAGGACTCCATTAGAGCCCTATATTACTTGAGCAATATGTATACTTGTGTTGACATCGATATCTAAGATTTGCTTTTCTAAAATCTTAGTTCGTAGTTCTAAAGTTACTCCCTATGGGATCGATATCTAGGACTCTATTGGAGCCCTATATTACTTGAGTGATACATATACTTGCTGTGGGATCAATATCTAGGACTCCATTAGAGCCCTATATTACTTGAGCGATACGTATACTTGTGTTGAGAAGTGTGACTTTACAATTATTGATTATTTATTTCATCGATATTTATCGAATATATAACTGTTATTAAGGATTTGATACTGTTGCTGAGGAAGTATATGTTTTAGCAGCAGTATTAAATACTTATATTTTTAAGCATATATAAAGCCGTGGTCATGTTTTTGGCGTCGTTGTCGGGGAGTGAGTAACAAAAATCACGATTATAGTAACGACAAATTAGGATTATTAGAAAATTTTTACTTGAATTGCAACTTATTTTCATATTTAGTTAATTGTTTTACTGTGTACTGATTTCAAATTGTATGCGTAAATTTGGATATGAAAATCTTATACCTTATATTTAGTTAATTATTTTACTGTGTGCTGATTTCAAATTGTATGCGTAAATTTGGACCTAAAAATTCACTTATCTATCCAAAATCCTGATATAGCTGCTAATTCATTTGAGCTTAAACCTGCTATTATCCAAATGGTATAAAACAATCAATTCGGAGGTACACCAAATGAAGATCCTAATTTACACCTCGCTAGTTTTTTAGAACTGTGTGCTACTTTTAAATATGACAGAGTCTCAAACGATGTTGTTAGACTTAAACTTTTTTCTTTTTCACTGAGGGATAAGGCTAAGATGTTGTTAAATTCGTTAGTNCATTAGGAAATTCATCCAACTAAGGAAATGTTAACTATAGACCTTCTTATCCCCCAGGATTTAATAGTAACACTCAAATTAAGGAGAAGAAGTTGTCTACGGAAGAGCTGATATTAAACATGGGTCAACAATTGCAGAGTCATGGAAATCAATTACAAATTCAAGGAAATCAATTACAAAATCAAGGAACTGCTATTAAGAATATTGAAAATCAATTAGGGCATATCGCTACTGCGCTTAGTAACCGAACATTAGGAGCTTTTCCAAGTACTGTGGAACCAAATCCTAAAGATTAAGGAAAAGAACAAATCAAGGCGATACAATTACGAAGTGAAAAAGAATTGGAGACAAGTGTGCAAAAAAAAAACAAAAACTGAAAAAGAGAAAGTGGATATTGAAAAAGAAAAGGATCATGAGTACCCAGATTTAGAGTTTCCATTTACACCAATGAAAATTACTATGGAGAAACCTCCACCACCATTTCCTCAAAGATTGAAGCAACACAAAAAANGTAACACTCAAATTAAGGAGAAGAAGTTGTCTACGGAAGAGCTGATATTAAACATGGGTCAACAATTGCAGAGTCATGGAAATCAATTACAAATTCAAGGAAATCAATTACAAAATCAAGGAACTGCTATTAAGAATATTGAAAATCAATTAGGGCATATCGCTACTGCGCTTAGTAACCGAACATTAGGAGCTTTTCCAAGTACTGTGGAACCAAATCCTAAAGATTAAGGAAAAGAACAAATCAAGGCGATACAATTACGAAGTGAAAAAGAATTGGAGACAAGTGTGCAAAAAAAAAACAAAAACTGAAAAAGAGAAAGTGGATATTGAAAAAGAAAAGGATCATGAGTACCCAGATTTAGAGTTTCCATTTACACCAATGAAAATTACTATGGAGAAACCTCCACCACCATTTCCTCAAAGATTGAAGCAACACAAAAAAAAAATAAACAATTTTCTAAATTTTTAGAAATTCTTAAAAAATTAACGGTAAATATTCCCTTCGTAGAAGCTTTAGAGCAAATGCCCAATTATGTGAAATTTATGAAAGATATTCTAAACAAGAAAGGAAGTTCAAAGATAATGAAACTGTTGCACTTAGCGAAGAGTGTAGTGCAATTATTCAGAAAAAGCTTCGTGAAAAATTAAAAGATCCCGGCAGTTTCACTATACCATGTGTTATTGGTGAAAAATTTTATGGTAGAGCTTTATGTGATTTGGGAGCCAACATTAATCTTATGCCTCTATCAATTTTTAAAAGATTAGAATTAGGAGAAGTCTCACCTACTTCTGTAACTCTACAGTTAGTGGATCATTCAGTTACATATCCTAAGGGAGTTATAGAAGATGTGTTAGTAAAAGTGGATAAATTTATCTTTCTTGTGGATTTCATTATTTTAGATATGGACGAAGATAAAAAAGTACCTATCATTTTAGGGAAACCATTTTTAGCTACTGGAAAAGCTATGATAGATGCTCAAAAAGGAGAATTAACTATGAGAGTTAATGATCAAGAGGTGACTTTTAACATTGCGAAATCTATGAAATACCTACTGTTGAAAGAGATAATGAATATTTTTGCATGGAAATTAGTGAACATCTATTCAAAGAACATTTCAAAGAACATTTTGAAGAGAAAGAATAATTTGAAGAGAGTGATGAAGTTATGTTGGACGAATTAGAAAATGAAGAATTAGATTATGTTCAGGAAAGATTTGAGATGCTGGATATTATGAAAAATGTCGATAAGAATCTATTTCCGTCAATTATAAAACCACCTGAACTTGAGTTGAAAGTATTGCCTAGCCACTTGAAATATGTATTTTTGGGATACTCATCTACATTACCAGTTATTACCAAGCCACTTGAAGTATGTGTTTTTAGGAGACTCATCTACATTACCTGTTATTATATCTTTTCCTAGCCACTTGAAGTATGTATTTTTAGGAGACTCATCTACATTACCTATTATTATATCTTCTGCCTAGTCACTTGAAGTATGTATTTTTAGGAGACTCATTTACATTACATGTTATTATATCTTCATTTGAAGTATGTACTTTTGGGAGACTCATCTACATTACCTGTTATTATATCTTAAGAATTAAAAGAAGAAGTATGTATTTTTACGAGACTCATCTACATTACCCGTTATTATATCTTCAGAATTAAATGATTATGAAATATGTGTTTTTGGGAGACTCATCTACATTACATGTTATTATATCTTTAGAATTAAATTAATTGCAAGAGCTTCTGGGAGACTCATCTACATTACATGTTATTATATCTTCGGAATTAAATGATTTGCAAGAGCAAATATTTTGGATAGTACATTACATATTATTATATCTTCAGAATTAAATGATTTACAAGAACAAAGACTGATAGATACCGACTCATCTACATTACCTGTTATTATATCTTAAGAATTAAATGATTTGCAAGAGCAAAGACTTTTAGATACATTAAAAAGATATAAGAAAGCTTTTGGTTAGACCTTAGCTGATATTAAGGGAATCAGTCCTTCAATTTGTATGAACAGAATTAAATTAGATGAACAATATAAACCAAGAGTTGATCCACAAAGTAGATTAAATCCAATGATGAAAGAAGTAGTTAAGAAGGAAATTTTTAAATGGTTAGACATTGGAATTATATATCCTATTTCAGATACTGCATGGGTAAGTCCAATTAATAGTGTTCCTAAGAAAGGAGAAGTTACTGTTGAAACAAAAAAAATAATGAATTAATAAGACAAGTTACTTGGGTGGTGTATTTGCATTGATTATAGAAAATTAAACACTGCCACCAGGAAAGATCACTTCTCTTTACACTTCTTAGACCAAATACTAGATAGACATGCTGGGTACAAATATTTTTTTTTATATGGCTATACCGGTTACCATCAAATTCCTATTTCTCCTGAGGATAAAGAAAAGACAAAATTTACTAGTCCTTTTGGAACTTTTGCTTTTTGAAGAATGCCTTTTGGATTATGTAATGCACCTGCAACATTCCATAGATGTATGATGTCCATATTTAGTAAGTTAATTGATGATGGATTGGAAGTATTTATGGATGATTTCTCTGTATTTGGAACATCATTTGACGCATGCTTAAATTATCTTGAAAAAGTTTTGGAGTTATGCGAAAGAACTAATTTAGTTCTAAATTGGGAGAAATGTCAATTTATGGTTGCAGGAGGAATTGTGTTAGGGCATAAAATTTTGGAAGATGGTATGGAAGCAGACCCTGCAAAAATTCAAGTTATATCTAAACTAACACCTCCTACTAATGTAAGAGAGGTTAGGAGTTTTCTTGTACATGTTGGATTTTACAGGCGTTTTATTAAAGATTTTTCAAAAATTACCAAACCTCTATGCCAACTTTTAGAAAAGGACAAGAAATTTGAATTTACTGAAAGTTTTTTAAATGCCTTTGAGTTATTAAAGGAAAAATTAATCAAAGCCCCTATTATAGTTTCACCTAACTAGGAGAAACCATTTGAATTGATGTGTGATGCTAGTGATTATGCTATTGGAGTTGTCCTTGGACAAAGGTATGAATAGATTTTTAAAGTTATATACTATGCTAGTAAAACTCTTAATGATGCACAATTAATTATACTGTTACTGAAAAAGAGTTACTAGCCATTGTATATTCTTTAGATAAATTCAGATCTTGTGCATACTGATCACTCTGTTATTAAATATCTGATGCAAAAGAAGGATGTCAAAACAAGTTTGATTAGATGGATACTTTTAATGCAAGAATTTGATCTTATGGTTATTGATAGAAAGGGAACTGATAATCAAATAGCTGATCATTTGTCAAGATTAGAAAACCATGAATTATTTAACACTGACAATAAAATTACAGACAGATTCCCTGATGACCAACTTTAAAATATTAATGAGTGGAAAATACCATGGTATGCTGATATTGTTAACTATATTGTAAGTGATATTTTGCCACCTATGCTGACATTGCAACGACAAAGGAAATTTGTTCATGATGCGAAAGCATATTTTTGGGATGAGCCTTGTTTATATAAACAATATAAGGATCTGATTATGAGAAGATATGTACCTTATGAAGAAACTGAGCTGATCATTCAGAAATGTCATGTTTCTGAATTTGGAGGACATTTTGGGATTGATATAACGACTTATTAAATTTTACAAGCTGGATTTTATTGGCCTACTATCTTTAGAAATGTTTATAGATATATAAAAACTTGTGATCGATGTCAACGAGTAGGCAATATATCTAGAAGAAATGAAATGCCTCTAAATTTCATGTTAGAAGTTGAGATCTGTTTGAGTATTTGTTTAATGTCTCTATTAGAAACTTCAGCTAACCCACTGGTTT
>JXCR01056766.1:31710-78130 GCA_002079205.1 Phalaenopsis hybrid cultivar | reverse complement strand
ACAAAATGTCATGAATGTGATTAATAATATCTCTGATTTCTTCGATCATCTGGACTGGAGGATGAAAGAACATTTTGAGCACTTTGGACATTTAGAAGATAGTTTGATACAACTGATGAGGAGGATTCTACTGAAGAATTTCCATTCCGACCCTTCTACAACCACTTTGTTCATGTGCAATCAATGGGTGATCTCAGAGGAGAATCTAGCACTGAATATGAAGAATAGTAGATTTATATTATTACATTTCTGTCTATCTATGTATTTTGATTTGAACTTTGTATTTGCTTTGCTTTAGAATTATGCTTTTAGATCTCGATATAGTTGAGACTAAGCATAGGATGTTTTGTTTTCAGCATTTTGAGTGTAGTGGCTTGGATTGCGATGCTGAATTAATATATTAAGGTTGAGAAAATACCAAACTTAGGTGTGTTATGTAACGTATATTGTACCCCTTGGAATTTATATATAAATGTGATGTTTTGTGTTGTGAAAGTTTATATGTGCTAAGTACATCATTTAGTCACTTAAAATAATGTCTATAATGATTGAAAAGATGTCGTTAAGGCTTGAAATTGATCAAAATCACAAAAATCCGGGATTTGAACCAAAATCAATAAAGCCCACCGACGGCGCCCTCGACGCCGCCGACGACAGATTTTTACCGAGACTTAGGATTTAATTCCAATAGAGCGCGCCGACGGTGCCATCAACCACGCCGATGACGAGTGCACAAAAAAAACACCTTTAATTGCAATTTTAACCAGTCAACCGCCGCTATTCATATCCCCTTCCTCCTAAAAAAGCCATTTTCGACCTAGGGCTTGAAAGATCTTGAATTGGGAGGCAATTTCAAGGCTTTTTGACACCGGATTTGATCAACTATAGGTAAGAGCTTCACTTCAAACTAAAAGTATTTGATTTTCAGCATGGATTTCTTCCACATTGGGGAGATTCTTCACTCCAAGCTAAAAATATTTGATTTCCACCATGGATTTCTTCCACATTAAGGAGATCCAAAAAATTTGAAAATGTAAAAAAAATTTGGGAAGAAATTCATGGAGCTTAGTGTTGAACTCTTAGAATTACTATTGGAAGCCATGATTTGCATATTTGAAGTAATTTTGGGAATTTCTCTATAACATGATTAGATTGAAATGGCTCCACAACAAAAGAGACGGGTTGAGTTCAACGAGTCTCGCTTCGTCAATGCGTTGAGTCAACAAAATTTACTTCAATATTTAAAGGAAAGAAGTGTATACAAGATTAAGTTTTTGAAAGTCCGGGAGGAGAAATTGAACAAGTTATTGCGAGCAGAGGTGTGAAAACTTTTGTTACACCACCAATAAAGTTGATGCAAATGTTGTGAAGGAGTTCTATGCCAATGTAATCTATTCTGAAGACGGAATCGTTCAAGTGCGTGGATTTTCTGTTGAATTTACTGCCGCCCGCATCAACACCTTTTACGAAGTCCCAGACTCTTGTAGTTGTCAGTATGAATCCTTCAGTATGATGGAAGGCCCCCTGAATGATGTGATCAACTTTCTCACTGATGGGAAAGAAACATGGAAGATAAAGCAACGAGAACGGGTAAAATTTTCTGCTTCCATGCTGAATACCACCTCTAAGGCGTGACACTATTTTATTTCCTCTACTCTATTGTCGACTTATCATCGTAGTGAGGTAACTAGATATAGAGCTATTCTGAATTTCTATATTCAAAATAATAGAACTATAAATGTGGGGAGAATCTACGGCGAGGAGTGAGACTAGTGGAGGTCTAGGACATCCTGGACTTATTTATACAATTTGCATATCTGTATTCAGAATAGTAGAACTATAAATGTGGGGAGAATAATTCTTAAGAATATATTAACTACGTATTCAGAATAATAGAACTATAAATGTGAGGAGAATTATTCTTAAGAATATATTGACTACGGTGAAGGAGTGAGACTAGTGGAGGTCTAGGACATCCTGGACTTATTTATACAATTTGCAAACTTTCTTGAGTTGAGACAAGTGGGTCTAGGACATCCTGGACTTATTTATGCAATTTGCAAACTTTCTGGAGTGGAAATTGGAGATAAAGAATGGGTTTATTTTATGAAATACATTAGTAAAGCCAATTTAAAGACTTATGAATCCCATGAGAAATGGAGAACTGGAAGTAGAAGTCAAGAACCTTCTACTAGTAGAGATGTCCCCTCTACAAGTTATGACCTTTCACCTTCTAGTTCCCCTACGCTCTCCGATTTGATGAATGAGTTGACCTTGCAGTGGAAGAGCATAGAGTTAATAAATGAAAGGATTCGAGGTTTAGAACGTTCACGATTATGATAGTGAGTACCTTCAGAGGCATTCAAATTTTGAGGTAGCCTATTATGAAGCTCAGANGAATGTTTGTGTATTTGGACTTTCATTTTTATTATTATGTTGTACTTGAATAATTTTAATTTTTGTTATAAATTTAGTGTATAGTTAAATTTGCATGTGTAGTTTAATAGATGGAGTAGTATTGTGAATTGTAATGTAATGTGATTTTTATTTCGCAATTTTAATTATTTTGTTAGTATTGTGTTTAGTTAGGAAATGTTGTGCTTATTTAATGTTTTAGTTTTATACTTATTTCAAAATTTCATTACCTGTAATGTAATGTGATTTTTATTTTCGCATTTTAATTGTAATTGTTTTGTTTAGTTTTGTGTTAGTGTTAGGAAATATTGTGCTTGTTTATATTTTAGTTTTATACTTATTTCAAAATTTCATTACCCAGAAATTCCTCTAATGATTTATATGTGTGAAAAGTTCCTAATATTACAGACCAGGTGAAGTAGAAATGTTGAGAACGCCTGCAAAAATTTTAGAATGATGAAAATGCCTAAAATACTGAGCATGATTTATATTTAGAGTTTTTCTTTCCACCTGTATTATTTCATATTTAAAAATTTAAGTTTAGGTGATTTATATTTAGAGTTTTTCTTTCCACCTGTATTATTTTATATTGAAAAATTTAAGTTTGAGGGAGGGAAGAAAAGGATTAACTATTAGATGTCCCCCATTTAATTATTTTCAAAAATTATTTATATGATTTTATGTAGTGAATTTAATTCAGGTAACTATATTTTTGTAGCTATTTAAATATTGTGGTAGATTTAAAGAAATATTTTTGTAATGAAAATTAATTTTGTAACTTAAGATATTTAGTATAACAGAATAAGAGTATAGTTAACTATTTAAAGTAAAGGAAACTATATTTTGAAGTATTAAGAATCTGTAAATTCATTTAAGAAGAAAAGATTGGGGCCCAATGATGTAAAGGCTATGAAATATTTATAAGGTAAAGGATTGCTTTGAGTTTCAAATTTAGGGAAAGAAAAGTGGTGTTCAAAATCATTAAAAGCTATCCAGATATAGTAATCCTCACTTGAAAAAGGAAAAGAAAGGTCAAAATCATTAAAGGCTGTCTAGATATAGTAATCCTCACTTGAAAAAGGAAAAAGAAAGGATTGAAAATAATCCCTAAAAAGAAAAAAAATGATTGAAAGCAATCCAAATGAAAAAGAGAAAAGAAAGAAAAAAATTATGGAAGTGAGGAGAAACTTGAGGATATGCCTAATCAAAAATTGGCTTCACTGACCTACCTAAAGGAAAAACCTAAATACATTCCTGAACTTATATTTTTGAAAAAGATCTTTTACTAGTAGAGTTCTCATGATGTTCCTATCTTTTGAATATTCTAAGTGACTTAATATTGCAACATATAGTCATTATTGAAATGAATAGAAGACTAGAACTCTTAAACTTGACAACTAGATATTCTTGTGGAGACAGAGTTAATTCAATTACTTGAAGTTTTTCCAAAAATCTCACTATGATATTTATTTAAATTAAACTTATAGTATTTCTAAATTAAAACTTTACTACAATAGATCATAACTTTTATATAGTACTAAAATTACTTGAGGACAAGTAATAGTTAAGTTTGTGGGATTTTGACCCCTTAAATCAAACTTATAGTATTTTTGAATTAAAACTTTATTACAATAGATCATAACTTTTATGTAGAACTAAAATTACTTGAGGACAAGTAATAGTTAAGTTTGGGGGATTTTGACCAAAGAAAAATATGTTGAGATTTTCATACCTATTTTATACTTTTTTTGTTGGGGGATTTTGACCAGAGGAAAATATGTTGAGATTTTCATACCTATTTTATACTGTTTTTGATGATGTTGCACTTTAAAGTAAGGTATTTTTATGTTTATTGCAGGAATGATGAATTAGGGTCATTAGAGCAAAAAGATGCAAAAATGAGCAAATTTGGAGCGAAAAGGACCAAAATGTGAAGAATTGAACTAGGGTGCCGACGGCGCCATCGACCTCGCTGACGGTGAGATTTTCCTGAGACTCTAGAATTAATTCATTAAGAAGGTCTGCCGACGACGCCCTCGAAGCTGCCGACGGCGAGCTTGACGGTTATGCCCAATCAAGCTTTGGGTAAGGCCAAATTTTGGAGGGATGCTTAAGCAATTCTTGGGCAGGCTCATCCTCAACTTTAAAAGACTATTTTGGCTGAAAATTAGAGAATAAGGAAGGAGCCTAGAAGTCCTGGAGAGGTCCTGAAGGTTAGAAAGGTTCCAATAGTGTGTAAAAATTGTGAGGAATTCTTCGAGAGATTGTAAGAGTGGAGGGAAAGTGAGAGATTTCTTCCTCCTTGCTGCTTCGAAGAGGAATTTTGTGTGCTGTAAAGAAAGGAAGAGATTCAGAGGAACTTCGAGGAGTTTTCTTGGGGAGAAATTTGAGATAAGTTATTTACTTGTTGTAGTTTGTATGACTTTAATTTTATATATGAATTCTGAGTTTTGTTGTGTTCTCCCCATGAGATCTGAGTACTTTTCTCTGTCTTTCTCCCTATCTTGAGATTTATGAAATGGTGATTTGAATTGGTGAAGCAATGAAAATGTTTAAGAAATTGTGATGATCTTTTCACTTTGATCTTAATTTACTTTCAATCTGGCCAATTGATTTGTTAAAATATGTTGAGTTTTACAACTAAAGTGAAGATTACATCCAAGATTCAGGGAGGTCAAAGCCTTGGAAGTTTGGTGCAAATAAATAGGGAAATAATATTATCGGGCATAATTCAGGGAGGTCAAAGCCCTTGGAAGTTGGGTGCAAATAAATAGAGAAATAATTTTACCGGGGCGTAGAATTATATTTTAGTGACAGACTAAAATCCCCAATTCGGTCCTATCATTTGGGTGCTGAAGTGTAGATGTTAGTCCTCAGGTGAGGGGAACGTGGTATCCTCCCAGTCTAGCCGCAGATTCAGTAACAAGTGTAGGATTAGTCAATGTTCTTTATGCCTGGACCAAAGGGTAAATAATAGGTATGCTTCTATTTGGCACAATATAATTTGAACTAATTCACTTTGTCCATTCACTATAATTTTTTGACAAGGAGTAGGATGCTTTCTTATATATTAAATATAACATTTAAACCTTCCTTAGTATCATTAGTTATTAAAATTGCTTAATTATTTCAATTACCTATTAGTGATAGATAAGCAAATTAAACTTTGTTGTTATGATTAAAGTATTTCTTTTCTAAAATCTTAATTTGTAGTTCTAAACTTACTCCCTGTGGGATCGATATCTAAGACTCCATTAGAGCCCTATATTACTTGAGCGATATGAATACTTGCATTGATAAGTGTGACTTTACAATTATTGAATATTTATTTTGTCCATATTTATCGAATCTATAACTGATATTAAGGATTTGGTACAGTTGCTGAGGAAGTATATCTTTTAGCAGTAGTATTAAATACTTACATTTTTAAGCTTATATAAAGTCGCGGTGAGTAATATATGACTTTCTAATTAAGCCCCGAATATCGATCCCACGAGGAAGCGAGAAAAGATGTCCTTAGTCAAATTTCAGTCTACTACTATTAGTCCTTAGTTTAGAATGTCGATTAAAATAGTGTTTTATCTAGCAAATACTTCTAAATGCGAATGTTAAATGTAAGGTTAGTAATTATTCCTAAATGTAAATATTAATTCTAAAAATAACCCTTTTTGAATGAGTTTGTTTGGAGAATTTTAAGATGTTAAAAACTATCATTCTTATGTAGCAAATTGGATAATATAAAGGAATGAGATACATTAAATATTATATGTGCCAAATAGGAGCAATTTTAATTCACTACCCTGATTCAGTGTTATAGAAAATCATTGACTAATCTTAGGTTTAGTCCCTAAATCTCTGGCTAGGCTTGGAGGATACTGACTCCCACTCCAGAGCTCCAACTTCCCTTCCCCTGAAGGCTAATTTTCACTTTAGTTTTTAAACACTAAGATCGAATTGGGGATTTTTAGTTTTTTACCCTAAAATCTCCAATTCTATGCCCAACAAACTATATTTCCCTTTTTATTTGCACTTAATCCCATGATCAAAATACTCTTTCATGAACTTAAATGTGATTCTCACTCTGTCCTAGAACTCATACTCCATTTCCCGGATCATATGTTTCACAACATAATAATTCAATTGGACAGATCGAAAAATAAATTAAGAGCGGAGTTAAATAACCATCACAATTTATAATTAAATCTTCTTCTAGCATGCATCACAATATCCTAAACATGAATCCTACTCATTACAAAAGAAAAGTAAAAGGAAAATAACGGCATAATCTTCTCATGCCACTATTTTTAAAAAAGAAGAAAGAGTAAGAGAAACACATCACAAAGCACGAAAAAAAAAACAAAAAAAGTTCATTAAATTAAAGCAAATCCACTGGATAAGTGGTTACAAAAACATAAGATAATGAAAAATATAATACTTAGGTTTTTCCCCTTGAAAGAAAGATGAAAATCTCTCCCACAAAGTCTCCCGCAGATCCATGCAATGCTAGAACATTTCCTTACAGATTCTCTTAAAATCCCCTCACCAATCTCTCCAAAAAGGTAGAAATCTACATTTATACTCCTATTCTTAGATCTCTAAACATTCTCCACATTTTTCCACTCACAGACACTATCACGTTTTGACATAAAAGCACTCTATTATAGTGTAGGGACGAATTTCCCAAGAGATGCCTCAAGAAACCTTCCAAAAAGAGTCCAAATAGATTGAATCTTCTAGAAATTCACCCGGGATTACGTCCAAACCTTCTCGGGCACTGTCGGAGCCGGTTCTAGTGCCACTGACGCCCATCCTATGCAGCTCCACCATTTTGCTTCGTTTGGCTCCATTTTTGCTCCGTTTTGTCCCGTTTCAGTTGTGTTATGTTCCTAATAGATAGACCTACAAAATAAGCATAAAAACAACTTCCTTTTAAAGTGTAGTTTCATTCAAAAATGTTTGAGAAATGTAAAAGAGATTAAGCATAGAAAGACATATTGAAATATGTCAGGATAGAATCTCTTTTTTGCTCGTTTTTGCTCCAAATTGTACTATTTTTGCTTCTTTTTCTACAAAACTCTATTTTTTGTACCTGAAACAAAAAATATACAAAATAACTTCCTTTAAAGTGCAATATCATTGAAAATCACCAAATATAGGCATTAAAGCATAGGAAAAATTGAACCTTTTTAAGGCGTATCATGTCGCCGTCGACGCCCACAATGTTCTGGATTCCTGGTTCATGCTGGCGCCGTCGGCGCTAAGTATTTTTTCAAACCACCATTTTAACTCCATATTCCATCTTTTTTTCCTTTCTTTTTGCTTTAAGTGCTAGAAATCATCAACTTGCAACAAAACATGACAAACACATTTCTTTAAAGTGCAATATCACAAAAAATTAGTATAAAATATAGGTCTAAAAATACATATTTTTTTGTGCATCAAAATCCCCCAAACTTAAATTTTACTTGCCCTCAAGTAACTCTTTTACTACATAAAATATGACTTATAGTGAAGAAGTTAACTTGTAGATTTTCATATTTTGGTCTACTAAATATAATAGCAACATTTAAGAAAAATTTAAAATAACTCAAGTTAATACTAAAGGTATAAGAATATCTAATAGTCAAGTCTAAGATTTCTAATTTTCTATTCTTTTCAAGGAAAATTGCAAATTTTCATATTAAACCCACATAGAATATCCATATGAAAAAGAACTTCATGAAAACTTTGTTAGTAATTATGTTAATACTTAAATATAAGTTTAGGAAATGTAGCCAAGCCTTTTTCCTTAATTTGATTTTAGTGAAGCCAATTTTTGATTGGACATCTCTTCAAGCTTCTGCTCACATCTTTTTCTTTTCTTTCAGGATCATTTTCAATCCTTTCTCCTTTTTTTAAATGCGAGGATTACTATATCTGGATTACCTTTAATGATGTTGAACTTCACTATCTTCATCTTAAAGTTAAAAACTTTTCACATTCCTTTACTTTATAAATTCATATTAGCCTTGAAGATATTTCATAAAATTTCATTCTTTTCTTCTTACATGAAACTCTAAGATTCTTAATACCTTAAAAATACAAATTCCATTACTTACAATGGAAAAACATAATCTTATTCTCTCCTACCAAATACTTTAATCTCTAGAATTAACCTTTATTATTGAAAATTTTTACTTAAGCTTACTATATATTTAAAAAGACATATAGTTCTCCAAAGGTTACGCTATTTATCACCATTGGTCATGCTAAATTAAAAATTTTAAAATATAGTTCATTGAGAGAACAAATAAAAATAAAGTTTCTTTCTTTAAAATTGAAATTTTCTTCCCCCCCNCCCCCAAACTTAAATTTTTAAAAGATTAAGCATGAAAAATTGAAATTATATGGTAAAAAAATAGTTAATGTATAAAGAAAAGACTTACCTATTGAAGGTTCTGATTTTGAAACTTAAATTTGAAATATTGCAGGTGCTAATATGAAATACTACAAAACTTGAAACATTAAATAACATAATATATATAAAAATATTTGTTGAGAAAGAGTTAACTAAAAATTAAAATACAATAAAGTACTAATAACAAATAACAGTATGAAAATAAATTTCAATTTAACATCTCTACAGATTATAGTTCCCATCACAACATTTTAAATACAAATCAAAGTTTTATATTTAACTAACTAAACATAACAACAACAACAAAATTCAACTAACAATAATCTAAATAAAAGATCATAACTAAGACTAAGCAAATATTTTCACTCATCATCATCATCATCATTATCATCTTCTTCTATATCAAAGCTTTGCTGTTGATAAGGGGTAAAGATAGGGCGACTAGGAAACTATAATGAGTGGTGACCCTTGATGTATCTTACCATAACATCATCATATGCAACATCATATTCAAACTTCTGCTTTGTTAAATTATCATTGTGTGCATTTCTGGCCTCTAAATTTTCAATCCTACCTTCCATCCTTAAAATATCTCCTTGTTGGATCATCATCTATTCCATAAGCTCCTAGAGAGTAGGGGTGCTAGAAGTTGAAGGAATATCTCTACTCCTACTTCCCGATATCCATCCAACATGAGATTCATAAGTTTTAATGTTTGCTGGCACAATAGGTTTAAGCGGCTCAATTTTTTCTTCATCCTTTTTAAAATCAACTCTTGCCTGCTTTCGTAATGTGAAAATCAGGGCAGGGTATGTTAATCCACCAATCGTCTCACCCATAGCAATAGAACGAGTGTTCCTATAGACAATAGATCCAACATCTAGACTACCCATTTATTGGATACAAAAGTTTAAAATAGCTCTGTCCTTAGTAACTTCACTATGGTGATTTGTAGGTATCATTATAGTGGACATAAAGTAATGTCAGGCCTTGGATATCACATTTAACATAAAAGCAGGGAAGTTTACCGTAACATTATTCTTCACTTTCTAAGCGCCTCTTCCATCAGTAAGAAATGAAATAACTTCATTCAAAGCCTCATTTAAAGCAGAAAATACGTTGTACTCACAGTGAAATGCTTCTCATAATTGTTAGAATTCATTAATCCTTCTCGAGGTGAATTCAACCATTTTATCGTAAACATAGACGTGGTCATCAGAGGTCTCCTTAAAATTTGCATAGAACTCCATGAATATACCAATAATGACCTAAGCAGTAAATTAACAGAAATTTTCCCACTGTCGAGCAACAATTAACAGAAAAATTGATAAAATCCAAATAAATTCCAAAAATTTTGAAAATCACATTGTGGAATGTTCTAAACTTAAATCCACTAAGTATGAGTTGTTCACCAAAGGATTTTCTCAAAATACCCTTTAAAAAATTTAGAATTTTGGGTCTCGGCAATGTAGGATAAATCCTTGGTGGAAATAAAAAAAATTTAGTTTGAAGTGTAGGTCTTATCGAGAGAAGATGAAATCCAAATTCCATTTGTCTTCTAATCCCTTTAAATCCAAGCGTTTGCAAGCCCTGGAGGTGAAAACCAAAGGTTGAAGGTGACCTAAATGGTAGAAATAATGTTTTTACTATGCAGTTCATGAAATTAAAGGGATTTGAGGTCCTTCGGGTCTCGGGCGCCGTTGGCGCACATGCTGGTGCCGTCGGCGCCAGTGCCCAAAAAAATAAAATTTTCCTAATTTTCACACATCAGTTATTTCAAATTCCCTTTAAAGTTTAATTAGTCTTCTTTTTCCTTTTTTAAATAATAATAAACATCTTTAAATGGTCCACAAACAAATGTTTTTACAAATAATACAAAATCAACTTTTATATATGAAATTCCAAATTTTTACAAATACAGATTTTTAATCACACTCACACATACATTAAGCAAATCACACTATAATTCGGCGTCAAAACCAAGCCACAACACTAGAACACTAAAAAATAAACTATACATACAATTAAATTTATAAGAGTTTTAAAGAAAAATAAATCCAACACACTTACATTAAAAACATAATTAATTTTAAACACTGGAAAGTTCAACATCTTCAATTACTCCTCTTCATTTTCAGCACTATCTCCTCTTCTAATATCTCCCACAGACTGGAAATGGATGTACAAATTGTAAAAGGGTCGGTACAGGAATTGATCAGTCAAATTTTCATCTATCTATTCATTCTTCTTAAACATCTGCACCAAACCTGCTTCAATTATTCCCGTATGATCAAAGTGTTCCCTCATCCTCCAATCTAAGTGATCAAAAAGGTAATTAAGATTTCCTATTGCATTCATGATATTCTGAAGTTCTTTTTCTATTTTCTTCATTTTCTTCTCCAAAACTATTGAACTTCTAACTATTTAGGGCATTAAGGGTGTTGAAGCATGTGATGTTTGATCCATGATAATATCCAACGCTTCACTTCCATTCTCAATGTAGTTTCCATCAATTGGATCCATGGGCTCCCAGGGTAATAACACTTTCTCCCAACTTTCATATAGCACTTAAGATTTATTGCAAAGTAAGAAGGTTTTAGATGGATGCCCCAGTCCATATATAAGCTCATTCATTAAAATACCCATAATATATTTAAAAATAATCGATCCCACATCAATGGGCTTTCCCATTTGAATGCAATAGTTTAAAATTGCACTTTCTTTTGTAACTCTACTAATTTTCATTGTAGGGGGTAGTTTTGCAGAGATGAAGAAATGCCATTTTTTAGATATATGATTTAGCAGTGAAGCAGAGAAACTAACGTACCCCTCATCTCTGATTTCCCAATTATCATTTTCATCCGTCAGAAATTGACATACATGATACATCATATCCTTCATTTGTATAAAGTTCGTATAATGGCTGATCAACATGCTTTCTATCATAAACATATCATTAATTCACGATGGAGTAAATGGTACACCCTTACTTTGAACAAAGATAATTCCTTGGTTAATAGGTTAGCGTAAAATTCTTTTACTACTGGAACAACAACTGTAATGGTAGTGTAGCATAGAACTTCCCAACGTCTCTGTACTATGAATTTCTCAATCTACAAACTTAGATTACTCAATCCATGATTTACAAAGCCTCTCTCCTTGATAAGTCGCTTCTTAGTAATGACTTTGTTATATAATCTCTGCGCGCCAAAACTGATGAACTTCCTTATATTAGAAACCCCATATCTTGAAGTATTTCTCAAATTGGAAGCCATGAATTTCAAAATTTGGAAGTTTTTGGTCCTCCCAAATAATTTTCATGCCTTTAAAAGACCTCTAGACAGTTATTTTAAAGTGAAATACCGCCAAAGTCCGCAAAACTCTTTCTAAACTGCCAAAACTCCACTGGGCACCGTCGATGCCTCTGTAAAAGGGCGTCGTCGGCGCCAAAGCCAAAGTTGCATCTGTTTTGTTTTTAGTTTAATTCATTTCAAATTTTTTTGCAATATCAAAATTTGTCTTCATTTATGATATATAAGATTGTGTAGGATTCTAAGATATTATTNCTAAAAACACTAATTAAACAAAATATTAATATATATATATATATATATATATATATATATATATATAGGTTGCCTCCCACAAAGCGCTTAGTTTAACATCGTCAGCTCGACGTACCAATGTTTAATTAGGATGACTCAACATCAAAATTTTTTTAAATTATGACATGTGCCCTTCATAATAATGTTTCAATCGAAACTCATTAATTTTAAATATCTTTCGAGTTTTAGAATCTTTAATAACTACAGTTCCATAATGATAGACTTTGATCACATTGAATGGTCATAACCATCTAGATTTCAGTTTTCCTAAAAATAATCTCACTCTAGTATTTAATAATAGAACCTCTTGTCCTGGTTCAATTTTCTTTTTTATAATCTTCCGATCATGCCATATTTTTATTTTCTCTTTATAGATTTTTGCATTATCATATGCTTCGTTTCTAATCTCCTCAAGTTCATTGAGTTGCAATAATCTTTTCTCACCAGCATTGTTTAGATTAAAAATAAATTCCTTAATAGCTTAAAATGCTTTATGTTCCAATTCTACTTGTAAGTGACATGTTTTACCAAAAATAAGTCTATATGGGGACATTCCAATAGGAGTCTTATAGGCAGTTCTGTCTGCCCATAGTGCAGTATCTAATCTAGCAGACCAATCCAATTTATAAGGATTTACAGTATTTTCTAAGATTCTCTTTATTTCACGATTTGATATTTCTGCTAGACCTTTAGTTTGGGGATGATAAACAATAGAGAATCTATGCATAATATTATATTTTCTAACCAATTTCTCGACCCTCTTATTCCTAAAATGGGATCCTCCATCCGTAATAATTACTCTTGACATTCTATACCTTGTAAAAATGTTTTTATTTAAAAATTTAGAAACACTCTGAGCATCACATTTAGGTAGAACAATAACTTCTATCCATTTAGACATATAATCAAAAACAAGAAATGTATATAAATTTCCAAATGAAGGCATAAATGGTCAAATAAAATCAAATTCCCACACATAAAAAATTTCAACTTCCAATGTGTAATTCAGAGGCATTTCATTTCTTCTAAAAATATTTCCTACTCGCTCACATCGATCACATGTTTTAATATATTCATTGACATATGTAAAAAGAATAGGCCAATAAAATCCAGCTTATAAAATTTTATGTGTAGTTCTACAAGTTCCAAAATGTCCCCCGAATTTAGAATCATGACATTGTTCAATTATTTGTTTAGTTTCTTCATAAGACACCCACCTTCTAATGATCAAATCTTTACATTGTTTATATAAATGTGAGTCATCCAAAAAATAGAATTTTGAATCATGAATAAATTTCTTTAATTGTTGATTTTTTACATCTAGTGATAGAATATCACTTACAATATAATTTACTATATTGGCATACCACAGTATATTCTTTATATCAATATTATATAATTGTTCATCAAAGAAAGTTTCCAAAATTTTATTTGCAAAATCAGTTAATATTTCTTGTTCTAGTCTAGACAAATGATCAGCTATTTGATTATCATTTCCCTTTCTATCTACTACCACAAAATCGAACTCTTGCAGCAGAAGCACCCATCTAATTAATCTTGGCTTAGCATCTTTTTTTTGCATCAAATATTTGATAGCTGAATAGTCTATATGCACTATACATTTAGCTCCAATTAATTAAGGTCTAAACTTATCAAAGGCATAAACAATAGCTAAAAACTCTCTTTTAATAGCAGTGTAATTAATTTGAGCTTCATTTATGGTTTTACTAGCATAATATATTACTTTAAAAAATTTATTATACCTTTAATCTTAAAATAGCTCCAATAGCAGGATAAATAGCATCGCACATCATTTCAAATGGTTTCTCCCAATCAGGTGGAACTATTATAGAAGTCATAATTAATTTTTCTTTCAATGGTTCAAATGTTTTTCTTATACATTCCTCATTAAAATTAAATTTTGTATTCTTTTCTAAAAGTTGGCATAATGGCTTAGTAATTTTTGAATTTTTTTTATATAACGCCAGTAGAAACCAACATGTCTTAGAAAACTTCTTACCCTCTAACAGTAGTAGGAGGCAGCAATTTCACAATAACATGAATTTCTTATGAATCTACTTCCATGCCATTTTTCAGAAATTTTATGCCCAAGTACAATTCCTCTTACAACCATAAATTGACATTTTTCCCAATTAGCATTAAGTTGATTTTTTCACACAGTTCCAGAACTTTTTCTAAATTATTTAAACATAATTCAAATGAACTTCCAAATATAGAAAAATCATCCATAAATACTTCCATTCCATGTTCAATTAAATTACTAAAAACTAACATCATACATCTTTGAAATGTCGCAGGTGCGTTACATAGTCCAAAAGGCATTCTACGAAAAGCAAATGTTCCATAAGGGCTTATAAATATTGTTTTCTTTTGATCTTCAGAAGCAATCAAAATTTGGTGATACCCGTTATATCCATCTTAAAAGCAGTAATATTTTTTTTGAGCCAATCTATCAAACATTTGCTCCAGAAATGGTAAAGGAAAATGATCTTTTGTGGTGGCCATAATTAATTTTCTATAGTCTATTCAAACCCGACAGCTAGTAACTTGTCTTATTGGAATTAATTCATTTTTCTCATTTTCTTCAACTGTCACTCCTCCTTTCTTTGGAACACAATAAATCGGACTTACCCAAGCACTGATTGAATAGGAATATAATTCCAGCATTTAACCATTTTAAGATTTATTTTTAACAACTTCCTTCATTTTTGGGTTTAATCTCCTCTGAGTATCAACATTAGGTTTGTATTATTCATCTAATATAATTCTGTGCATACAAATTGAAGGACTGATTCCTTTAATATCTGCAAAAGTCTATCCAAAAGTCTTCTTATATCTTTTCAACATTTCTACTAATTTTTGCTCTTGAATTTCAGCTAAATCAGAAGATATAATAGCAGATAATTTAGATGAATATCCTAAAAACATGTCTCTTAAATGGGCAGGTAATACTTTCAGTTCAAGTTCAGGTGGTTTAATACTCGAAGGAATAAGATTTTTATTATCATTCTCCAAAAGGTCTAAAGTTACAAATTTATCCTGAACATAATTTAAATTTTCTTCTTTTATTTCATTCTCATTCTCAAAATACTCTTCTTGACTTAATTTTTCTTCAAACATTCACTTAAATCACTCATTACTTAGATAATCAGTAACTTCAATTCTAAAACATTCATTATCTTTTTCTATCATAGGATATTTCATAGCTTTTGTTATATTAAATGTTACTTCTTGATCATTGACTCTCATTGTTAATTCTCCTTTTTTTCACATCTACCACAACTCTCCCTGTTGCAAGAAATAGTCTTCCCAAAATAATAAGAATCTCTTTATCTTCCTCCATATCTAATAAAATAAAATCAATGAGAAAAATAAATTTATCCACTTTCACTGATATATCTTCTATAACTCCTTTAAGATAAGTTATCAATTGATCAGCTAACTAAAGAGTTACAGAAGTAAGGGAAATCTTTCCTAAATCTAAACGTTTAAAAATTGATATAGGCATTAAATTAATACTAGCTCCTAGATCACATAAGGCTTTTCCAAAAAAATTTTCACCAATAGCACAAGGTATAGTAAAACTATCAGGATCTTTTAACTTTTCAAGAAGCTTTTTCTGAATAATTGAGCTACGCTTTTCATTGAGTGCAATGGTCTCGTGATCTAAAAACTTCCTTTTCTTGTTTAGTGTATCCTTCATAAATTTCACATAACTTGGTGTTTGTTCCAAAGCTTAAATGAAAGGAATATTTATCGTTAGCTTTTTAAGGATTTTCAAAAATTTTGTAAATTATTTATCTTTATTCATCTGCTTCAGTCGTTAAGGAAACGTAGGTGGCAATTTTTCTAAAGAAATTTGTATTGGTTTATTTTCATCATTGTCGCTTTCAATTTCTACCTTCTCCTCCTCAACTTTAGTTTCTCTTTAGATTCTTGTTTCCACTTTGTAATTGATAGCTTTAATTTGCTCCTTATTATGACCTTTTGGATTTACTTCAACAATACTATGCATAATTTTTGAAGGTCTGTTACTAAGTGCAGTAGCAATATGTCCTAATTGATTTTTAATATTCCTAATTGTAGCCCCTTGATTTTGTATTTGATTTCCCATGTTCAACATTACTTCTTCCACAGTGAACTTCTTCTCCTTAACTTGTGAGTTATTCTTAAATTCAGGAGGATAATAAGGTCTATAGTTAGGATTCCCTTGATTATTTGAACTTCCTAAGGGGTTCATTGAATTGTTATAATTATTCCAACAAAAATTAGGTTGATTTTTTCCATCCAAGATTATAATAATTAGAATAGGGATTATTATTTCTATTATTAATAGCATTAATAGTTTCATAAGATGATTGAGTATCATCTATTTGTCCTAGTGAATTCTCCTCTAACACTGGTGGTATTTGAGAATAGTTCACTTCAATTTGATCAATCTTCTTTGATATAGCAGCAATTTGAGATGCTAAAATAAAAATTACATCAAAATGATGAATACTAGCTACTCTTTTTGGATTTAGCAGTTCAGAGGGCCTTTGAAAATTATTAATAGTTATTTTCTCTCTTAAAGAATATGCTTCATCAAAAGGTTTTGACATGAATGATCCTCCTGCAGCAGCATCTATAATAGATCTAAGTGATCTTACTAATCCATTATAAAATGTTTGAATTATTAACCAATTTGGTAAAGCATGTTGTGGATATCTTCTAAGGATATTCTTAAATCTTTCTCAGGCTTCATATATTGATTCACCTTTGAACTGGCAAAAAGATGTAATATCATATCTAAGCTTAGCAGTTTTCGATGGGGGAAAAAATTTAGCAAAAAATTTTTGTGATAGTTCTCCTTAAGTTTTGATAGATTCATGTGCTAATGAATTTAACCAAGCTTTAGATATATCCCTTCATGAAAAAGGAAAAGTCTAAGCCTAGCAGAATCATTAGACACTCAATCATATTTAAAAGTAGCACATATTTCAAGAAAACTAGCAAGAGGTAAGTTAGGATCTTCAGTAGGTGTTCCTCTAAACTGATTATTTTGTACCATTTGGATAATAGCAGGTTTAACCTCAAATGAATTAGCAACAACATCTTGATTTTGAATAATCAAGTGAAGTTCATCTGCTGCAGGATTAGCATAATCTTTTAAAGGTTTTTGTTGATTTTCATTTATTTGATTATCTAAGTTATTCACCACTTCATTTAAATTTCTAATTTTTTTTTGTTGTTTTCTAAATTTTCTAGTAGTACGTTTTAATTCTGAATCGTAAGGTAATAAACCTTCAGATCCAATACTACGCATAAACAAATATAATAAGCAAAGAAAAATTTCTTAAAAAATACTCTTAAATGATTTTTTTATGATTTTTGATTTCTTAATAATTTTTTTTATATTCTAAATTTTATATTTATCGCTAAATTTCCTAATTTACCAAATATATTTAATTTACAGTTACCTTCCCCGGCAACGACGCAAAAAACTTGATCCCGAAAATTATAGTTGTGTAAAATTAATAAAGATGACTCCGCTTTGCAGCGATGCAAAAAAACTTGGTTTAATATTTATAAATATGAAATTAAAGCAATTTATGTTTGAATTCTACATAATTATATGTTTCGTTATCAAGTAATACAGGACTCTGTTTAAGCCCAAAATATCAATCCCACGAGGAAGGTTTAAATTCGAAATGGTAATTTAAACTAAAAAGTTCACAACAATAAAGAAAGTCTACTACACTAATTACAAATGCTTAAGGTGCTATCAGAACTAAATTATCAACTACTAGCAAGATTGTAAAGTAAAGTTAAACTATAACTACCAAACTATGTTTCTGTGATAAAGTTATCAAATATAAGAAATCATCTTTCCCACTACAATGAGTTTTTGGTTAAACGAGGAGATAAATGGTTTGAATTTGTATCGTGCCAAATGGGAGCAATTTTAATTCACTACCTTTAGTCAAGTGTTATAGAGAATCATTGGCTAATCTTAGGTTTAGTCTCTAAATCCATGGTTAAGCTGAGAGGATAGTGGCTCTCACTCCAGAGCTCCCACTTCCCTTCCCCTGAAGTCTAACTCTCACTTTAGTTCTTAAAAACTAATCTGTCACCCTAAAATCTCCAATTCTTCCATCAATAATATATATTTCCCTATTTACTTGCTACTAATTTCATGAACGAAACACTTCTTCATGAAATCGAATGTGATTCTCACTTTGTTGTAAAACTCATACTCCATTTCCTGGATTGTAGGGTTAACAACATATGTTAACATTTCAATTGGCCATATTAAAAAGTAAATTAAGAACTGACTGAAAATTCATTATAATTTATTTTATATTTTAAAGTTGGCACATCCAAATTATCTCTTCATTTCACCTTATCTTAGAGTTGGGAGAAAGATAAAGAAAACTACTCAGACCTCTTGAGAAAGATACAAAAAAATACAAATTTCATAAATAAAAGAAATTTAATACAACAATAATACAAAAACACCACTTATTCATAACTCTTTCTCAAAGAAAATTCTTTGTAGCCTCTCTTGGACTCTTTCTCTCTTTACAAGACTCTTGATTTTCTCTTTAAAGATGTATGGAAGAAGAAATTCTCACTTCTCTCCCCCTCTTAACATTTCTTAAGAGAAAATCACACTTAGACTCACCACACTAAACAATAGAATACTCATATAAACTCAATTACACACTAGCCACCAATTTTTCTGATCAATTTTTGCTCTAAATAAAGCATAATGTCAGTTTTCCAAGAGGTGTGTTCAATAACTCTTCAAAAAGCATCCAAATTCATCGAACCTTCTAGAATTTTGCCTAGCACCGACATTGCTGCCGTCAGAGCCCACGATGGTGCCCTTGGCACCAAAGGCCTGAATTAAATCTTTTGATCTCTGTCAAATGGCGTCGTCAGTGCCCAGTCTGGCGCCGTCGATGCCTATGATGTTTTGGACTCCTAGTTCATGATGGACTCCTAGTTCATGTTGGTGCCGTCGGTGCTGAGTTTTTTTTTCAAAATGTCATTTTGACTCTAAATTCCATCATTTTTGCTTCCTTTTTTGCTTCAAGTACTAAAAATCATCAACCTACAACAAAACATGAAAAATACCTTCCTTTAAAGTGTAATATCACCAAAAATTAGTATAAAATATAAGTCTAAAAATGCATATATTTTTGGTGCATCAGTGTGCAAAAGAGATGTCGTGCTTAAGCGCCCAGAACTAGCACTTAAGCACTAGTAGAAGTAGTTATTTGATGATTCAATGCATTTGGATGAATTTTTGAAGAAGTGTTTGTAGCAACCCATGGTGAAAATGTGGGAAATAGTTAATGGACATGAAAATACATTCAATTGGATTTTGAAAGGAGGCAACTCTTGAAAGATTCATTGAATGTGAACACATTTTGAAGAGACACCAAAGTCCCTTTTGGAAAATAATAAAAGAAGACTTGGATTGGATTGAAGAACTCTCCCACACAAGTCGCTGCCCCCCTTTAGACACGATCAATGCCTCTCTCTCTTAGATTAATTAGAATACTTTTAGAGAGAAGAATAAGAGAGGAGTTGTAGTGTGTGAGTAGCGAGTATTGTATGAGAAAGGAAGAGACGAGATTTAAAGGAACTTCAAGAGTTTGGTGGAGAGGATTTGAGATAAGTTTTTATCTTTGTGATTACAATTGATTTTAATATAGATTTCTTGTTTGTTTGCATGATTTCTACTTTCAAACTTAAGTGTGGTTGTGTTTTCTCCATGAATCCTGAGTAGTTTTATTTATCTTTTTTCTTAAAAATGATAATTGATTAAGTACTAGATGGAAGTTTTATGAAGTATTAATCTTTAATGTTGGAATAGGTCGTGATGGTTTTAAACATTGTACTTCATTTACTTTTTGGCCAATTAATATGTTAATAATTTTTGTGAGAACATGTAAAATCTGAGATGGCATTGTCTCAATCAGCTAATGGTAAGAATCACAAGAGATTGTATGGATTAGAATGTAATTCATATGACTGAAAACAAATAAAGAAATAAACTTTGAAGGGTGTAGAATTAGAGGACTTTAGAGTAACAAGCTAAAGCTCCTAATTTAGTTTATAGTTTTATGTTTTGATACAAGATTTTAGCCCCCATGTTGAGGGAGAAAAGAGAACTCTAGATTGAGAGCTAGTATCTTCCCTACCAAACCTGTCCTCAAGACTATTCAAACTTTAATTAGCCAATGTTCTTTATAGTATCTCTAGTAAGGGTAAAGAATACTATTGCTCCTATTTGACACAACACAATTTGAATACTTCCACAACAAAATTCATATACTTGTTACTGATGAATGATAAGGAAAAAGTTATTTTATTTATATTTCCTTCATCTTACAAATATATAGTAATTTTGTTAGTTGTTTACTTTACTTTCAATTATCAAAAATTATAAAAAAAATGAACTTTCATTCCTATTATAGCATCTATAGTTTGAGTAAGAGTGTTTTGCAAAGTAGAATTTGTTATCTAATTTCTTCTGATTTTAGTTGCATATTGTTTTTTTTCCCATGTGGGTTTGATATTCAAGGATTAATCAAAAAGTCATATATTACTTGATAACGATATGTATACTTGCGTAGTATCCCATATTTAAATATAATAATTATATTCTTATTTATTTCAAAGTTAAGATTTTGGTAGCCATTACAAAATAAGAAATATAAGTATGAAAAAATTAAGATTAGAACTGCATACTTCGTACTGTCATATAAAATCGGGATCAATCTTCCATTAAAGTCAATCTCTAGTGCTAAAAGTGGATTATATAGGAGTCATGCAAATTTTGAGAGAGTATCAATTGTAACACAACCTTTTTCTTCTACTTTGTACCATCCACATCTTACTACTCTGAAAGGTGCATTTGAACAACAATTGTATAGGGAAGAGAATGATAATACAATGATACATGGTCGAGTGTATAGATTAGAAAAGCATTGTTCACAATTGGATTGACAGTATAAAAGTCAAATTGATCATCACCCCATGCTCGATGTTGCTGAAGTGGTGATGTATAGGAAAAATCTTTGGATTAGTGAAGGTAATTCAAATGAGTTTCTTTCATGTCCACCTTATCAGATTCATGAGCACACTGACCAATCTATGGAAGTGTCAGAGAAGGAAGATGAAAAGGATGATGATGTTGAAGAGATGAGGATGAGGAGTGATTAGCTTTATCTATCTGTTTGTGGATGTTATAGATAATTTTTTTTATTTGTTGTTATGTGGCTATACTAGACATTACTTTTATTTTTTGCAATGTACTATGATTCACTAAAAAATAATGTACTATTTTATGTATACATTTTATGCTTATTTTGGTGATATAGCACTTTAAAGAATGGTATTTTTATGTTTTTGTTGCAGGTATATCAATTTTAGGCATTTGGAGCAGAAAGTAGCAAAAAAAATGAAATTTGGAACCAAAATGGAGATTTTCATGATAATGGCGCCAGAGGCACCATTTTCTAGAGAGCAGTGCCAGAGGCACCAGAAACTAGCTCTAAAGGTGCCATTTTATAAAAGAACCACGCTAGAAGCACAAAAATTGTCGCCATAAGTGTGGAATCCAAAGAATAGCGCATACTTCATTAAACTGGCACCAGAGGCACCAGAAACACCAGAGACAAATTAAGATGGAGTGAGGAGGTTCGTTTTTAAAGGCTCTAAACAATTCAAAAGTCCCATGGAGTGGTTCAATGAATATAAATACTTTGGCAGGCTCTTTAATGAAGAGATATGTCTCTTGGATGAAGGGACTTGTCTCTTAGTGGTAAAAGATGTGACTTTTGGGGGAAAAACTAGAGAGAAATTTGAATTCTTTTGAAATAAGGCTAACCCTAATTAAAAAGGAGAGTCTAGAGAAAAAGGGGTGTGAGTTTGAGAGATAGGCTTTAGTGTGAGTGAAAAGTATTGGAGAAGAGAGGATTTTCTTCTAAGGTTGTAAGGGAAGAGGGGAAGGTGACAGATTTCTTCTTCATTACACTTCTAAGAGAGAATTGAGTGTAATTGTAAAAAGATAAATTGCTTAAAAAAAACTTCTAAGGATTTGCTTGGAAAGGAGTGTGAGATAAGTTATGTTCTATTCTTTCTTTGTGTTGTAAAATTTTTTTTATATATTAAATTCATATTTTGTCGTATCCTTCTGATGGATTTTGAATAGTTTTCTTTATCTTTCTCCCTATAATGAGATATGATCTTGTGAAGAATTAGTTTTATTTTGTAAGGTTTTAAATGTCAATAAATTGTGATGATTCGATCCTGACATTCATTTAATTTTCAATATAGCCAATTAAAAGGTTAAAATTTGTTAAGGATCATATGATTTGAAAGGATTATGCTTTCCAGAACAAGGTAAAAGTCACATTGAATTTCATGGATGAGAATGTAATCCATAGGGTTGCATGCAAATAAAAAGGGAAATATACTTTAATGGGCGCATAATAAGAGATTTTAAGGTGACAAATTAAAATCCTCAATTTGGTCTAGTTGCTTGGAAACTAAAGTGAGATTGTTAGCCCTTATGCGAGGGAGAAGTGAGAGCTCTAGAGTGACAACCAGTGTACTCTCAATCTAACCACAAATTTAGGGACCAAACTGTGGATTAATCAATATTTTTTATGCACTCTTAGAGGGTAAATAATAGGATTGCTCCTTTTAATCACAATACAATTTTATATATGTATTTTAAATGATTTTAATTTCTTCACATTCCATAAACTCTTTGTAAAAGAGAAGGATGCTTTTTTAAATTTGAAATCCTTGTTTTAAAACTTTATTTGGTCTTTATAAGTGTACTTTTGAAGTTTAGCAATTAGTTTAATTAACTTAGTTCTTTTAACTGCATTTCATTTAGCACACATTAAACTTAATTTAGATTTGTTTTCCTCACATAAGTTTTATAGTTTGAATATTGTGTTTGACGTTAGAACCATAAGAATTTCCAACTCCTTGTGGGATTAATACTTAGGACTCCTTCAGAACCCTTTATTTCTTGAGCGATACGTAAACTGACATTATTATTACAGGGTTTGGTAGCTTAGAGATTTTAAAAGATTAAATTATTTATTCTGAACTATTTTTTTATTGGGATTGAACTTATACTTATTTTTATTAAAAGATGTTTACAACGCACATCACAAAAATTGACCGCCGCATCAAGTTTTTTGTGTCGTTGCCAGGGAGTAATGGTAAATTACTTTATAATTAAGAGAATTCTATTTGAACTGAAAAACTATTTGTAGTTTAATCAAATATTTATATATATTAGTGTGGTTGCTTATTTTTATTGCTTATTGTGTTTGTGTGTGTAGTTTAAAATCAGTAGGTTTAATACCTTATGATTCAGAGGTACAAAGAAAAATTAGAAAAATTTGAAAACCAAAAAAAGAGTAGATAATTTGAGTAAAATTGCTTGCAACTTAAATAATTCTGGAAAAGAAAATGAACATCATCAGAGACCTTTAAGAGATTATGCTTATCTTACAACAGATGAAATTCATTTGAGTATACAAAACCCTGTTGTCGCTACCAATGCATTTGAGCTTAAACCTGCTATTATCCTAATGGCACAAAATAATCAGTTTGGGGAAACACCGAATGAAGATCCTAACTTGCACCTTGATAGTTTTCTAGAACTGTGTGCTACATTTAAATATGTTGGAAGAATTTTTCCTTTTTCATTAAGGGATAAAGCTAAGATGTGGTTAAACTCGTTAGCACCTAAATCTATGAGCACTTGGGGAGACTTATCACAAAAATTTTTATCTAAATATTTTCCACCATCAAAACTGCTATGCCTAGAAATGATATTACATTATTTTGTCAGTTTGAAGTGGAATCAAGTTATGAAGCTTGGGAAAGATTTAAAGATCTTCTTAGGAAGTGTCCACACCATGTGTTTCTAGATTGTTTAATAATTCAAACTTTTTGTAATGGATTGGTTGGACGTCTTAGATTAATAGTCGATGCTACTGCTGCTGCTAGATCATTAATGTCAAAATCATGTGATGAAGCATATTCTTTAATTCAAGAGATGGCTACTAATAATTTTTAATGGCCCTTTGAGAGGGTAAATTCTAAAAAGAGTAGCTAGTATTCATGATTCTGATGTAGTATCTATGTTGGCTGCTCAAATTACTGTAATATCAAAGAAGATAGATCAATATGAAATGAATTATTCTCAAACAACTCCTGTGTTTGAAGAAAATTCATTGGGACAAATGATAGATTCTCAATATTCATATCAGACTTTAAATGCAATAAACAACCAATCTAATAATTCTTATTCCACTTATTATATACTTAGTTGGAAAAATTTCCCAAATTTTAGTTGGAGTAATAATAACTCTAAAGTTATAAATCTGCAATGGGGAAACTCCAACAATCAAGAGAATTCGAACTACAAACCTCATTATCCTCCAAGTTTAAATAGCAATTTAGAGAGTAAGGAGAAGAAATTGTCAATGGAAGAATTAATATGCAAATGAAAAGTCAATAACAAAGTCATATAGCTGCAATTAGAAACAGGGAAAATCAATTGGGATGTATTCTACAACGCTTAAAAATAGACCTCCAAGAACATTTCCTAGTAATGTTGAAGTTAATCCTAAAGATCAAAACAAAGAGCAAATTAAGGCTATTCAACTGAGAAGTTGAAAAGAATTAGAAATAAAAGTTCAAAAAGAAGTTGAAGTTGAAGTTGAAAGGAAAGGGGTGGAAAAAAAAATCTAATGAAGATTTTAATTTTGAGTTAGAATATCCTATCAAACCAATAAAAATTACTGAAGAAAGACCACCAGCTCCATTTCCTTAAATATTGAAGCAAAAAAACAAAGATAACCAATTTACAAAATTTTTAGAAATATTTAGAAAATTGACAAAAAAACATTCTATTTGTTGAAGCCTTGGAACAAATGCCAAGCTATGTGAAGTTTATGAATAAAAAAAGGAAGTTTATAGATAATAACACTATTGCACTTAGTGAGGACTGTAGTGCTATAATGGGCGGCCACAATCAATTTACTTATGATCTTGGATACCACAAACGTCAAGAAGATAAGTCTAAAATTTTTCCAATGTGATTTATCAGTAGATTTAAGAATTAACTCAATCAAGGGAATAGTGAATTATGTACCTAGGTCATCACCTTGAAAAAAACTTTGATTGGTCAGAATTACCTCATTCTTTATGATTTCTCTGTGATCTCAATTTTGATATGTAAGGACTTATGAAGTTGACACCACTATAGCGCCAAAAACTTGATCCTTAAAAGAAAAGTAAGTTGTGTAAAATATATATAATTATAGGCAATTAATAATGGGATTCTACGCAAGTATACGTATCGTTATTAAGTAATAATATACTTTCTATTTAAGCCCCAAATAACGATCCCACGGGGAAGGTGTAAGTTAGCAATGATAAATTTTAACAGGAAACTTACAGAAAATTAAATGAAATCACTGTCACTAATTTTGAATGTTGAGATTTTAACCAAACTAAATTACTTAACATTTAGCAAATCAAAAATGCAAATTTTGAATAATGACTACTAATCTACTAATTATGTTTATGTAATGAAGAATTCTTATGTGAAAAAGCATCCTTCCCACTACAAAGAAATTCTAGTGAAATGAGATGAGATAAATGTTTCTAATATGTATTGTGCCAAATAGGAGCAATTTTAATTTTCTACCTTGATACAGTGCATAGAAAATCATTGGTTAATCTTATGGTTAGTCCTTAAATCCTTGGCTAGGCTAAGAGGATACCGGCTCCCACTCTAGAGCACCCACTTTCCTTCAATTGAAGGCTAACTCTCGCTTTAGTTTCTAAAACTAAGACCAATTTGGGGATTTTAGTCTGTCACCCTAAAGATTCTCTAATTCTACACCCAATAAAGAATATTTTCCAATTTATTTGCACTTAATTTCTTGAACAAATTTCTCCTTCATGAAATCAAATGTCTCACTCTATTGTAGAACTCATACTCCATTTCCCGTATCATATGTTTCCCAACGTATTTTAATAAATCAATTCGTCAGTNTGCACATAATACATATAAAATTTGCTGAGAAAGAGCTAATCACTATACATAACAAAGTGCTGAAAATAACAATAGAACTAAAATAAATTCTAAAAATGAAAATAATTTTTCATAATACAATTTCACATAACATAACAACAATCTCAACAACAACATAACACAAACAATACAATCAAACAGTACAAACACATATAAACAAACAAATAAAA
Source organism: Phalaenopsis hybrid cultivar (assembly GCA_002079205.1). Taxonomy (NCBI): domain Eukaryota; kingdom Viridiplantae; phylum Streptophyta; class Magnoliopsida; order Asparagales; family Orchidaceae; genus Phalaenopsis; species Phalaenopsis hybrid cultivar. The sequence goes on along the minus strand of JXCR01056766.1, from coordinate 51,394 downwards.
AGATCACCAGTCATCATCTTCCTTATCATCGACATCTAACTTCTGCTACTGATATAGAGTATAAGTAGGATGAATAGGTGACAATGACTTTATAGATGCTTAAAAATACAAGAATTTGATACTGCTGCTAGAAGATTTAATTCCCTGGCAATGGTGCCAAAAACTTGACAGCGGTTATAGATTCGATAAAGATGTATATAAAATATTCAACAATTGTAAAGTCACACTTATAAACGCAAGTATATGTATCACTTAAGTAATACAGGGCTCTAATGGAGTCCTGGATATCAATCCCACAGAGACTAATTATTAGAACTATGAACTAAGATTTTAGAAAATCAATACTTAATCACAACAATATAGTTCAAATTGCTTATCTGTCAATAATAGGAAATTGAAATTAATATGTAATTTTAATAATTCTTAAATAACTAATTGTACTAATAAAGTTTCTAATGTGAAGTTCAATATATAAGAAAGCATCTTTCTCCTTGTCAAGAAATTAAAGTGAATGGATAAAGTGAATTAGTTTAAATTGGATTGTGTCAAATAGAAGCATACCTATTCTTACCCTTTGGACCAGGCATAAAGAACATTAATTAATCCTATGCTTGTTTACTGAATCTGCAGCTAGGTTGGGAGGATATCGACTCTCACTTTGGAGCTCCCACATTCCCCCCGCCTGAGGGCTAACATATACACTTCAGCACCCAAAAGATAGGACCGAATTGAGGATTTTAGTCTATCACTCTAAAATCTCTAATTCTACGCGTGATAATTTTATTTCCCTATTTATTGCACCCAACTTTTAAGGACTTTGACCTCCTTGAATCTTGGATGTAATCTTCACTTTAGTTGTAAAACTTAACATATTTTTACAAATCAATTGTCAGGACTGAAAGTAAATTAAGATTGAAGTGAAAAGATCATCACAACTTCTTTAACATTCTCAAGGCTCAACCAATTCATATCACCATTTCACAAAATCTCAAGACAAGGAGAAAGATAAAGAAAACTACTCAGAAGTCATGGGAAAGATACAACAAAACTTGAAATTTATATATAAAAGAAAAGTCATACAAACTACAATAAGTAAATACCACTTATCTCTAATTCCTCCCCATGAAAACTCCTCGAAGTTCCTCTGAATCTCTTCCTTTCTTTACAGCACACAGAATTCTTCTTCAAAGCGACAAGGCAGAAGAAATCTCTCACTTTCCCTCCACTCTTACAATCTCTCAAGGAATTCCTCACAATCTAGCCCTAAACTAAACTCTCCACACTCTACACACACTCCACTCTCTTCAACTTCTCAATCTTCCCTCTCAATCTTCGGCCAAAAGTTTCTCTTAAAGTTGTAGAAGAGTTCCCAAGAGTTTCCTAAGCATCCCCTCAAAAATCATCCACATTCCGCCGAATTTGCCGTTGGCAACCTCGAGGGAAAAACCTGTCGTCGGCACCCTAGTTCAAATCTTCATATTTGGTCCTTTTCGCTCCAAATTTGCTCCTTTTTGTATCTTTTTTCTCCAATGACAATAATTCAACATACCTGCAACAAAACATCAAAAATACCTTTCGTTAAAGTGCAATATCATGAAAATCATTGTAAAATTAGTATGAAAATCTTAGCATATTTTGCTTTGGTCAATAGGGAACAAAAATGTATGGTCACCCCTCAGGTATGTCACTAAAGCATCATCATAAGCAGCATCATACTCAAATTTCTGGTGAATCAGATCATTAGTGTGAGCATTTATGGCCTCCATATTCTGCATCCTATGATCCATCCTCAAAATATCTCCCTGTTGAATCATCATCTGGTCTAACAACTCCCTATTGCTGTGGTCACTTGAAGTAGGCTCACTAAAATTAGTGCTTCTATATGTAGAAGGAATATACCTGACCTATCTTCGAGATCTCCAATCAACATGGGACTCATAAGTCATGATGTTGGCAGGCCCAATCGGTCTCTGAGGCTTAATCCACTCTTCATCAGGTCTGAAATCAACTCATGCATGCTCACAAAGTGTGTAAATGAGAGCAGGGTGTGTCAATCCACCAGTGGTCTCTCCTAGAGCAATAGATCAAATGTTCATATACATGATAGAGCCTACATTTATACTTATCACTTGCTGAATAAAGAAGTTCAGGTTGGCTCTATCTATGGTCACTTCACTATGATGGTTTGTTGGAATCATCCTCCCTGAAATAAAATAATGCCAGACATTAGACACTACATTTAACATAGAAAGGGGAAAGTTAACTTTACCTCCATTATTTATTTTCCAAGACCCTTTCTCACTAGTCAGAAAAGAAATAACTTCATCTAAGGCTTGATTTGCAGTAGAAAACAAATGATGCTGGCATCTATAAACATCTTCTAATTGATAAAACTCATTGATTTTTCTTGGACTAAACTCCACCATTTTTCCTTGAACAAAAACAAAATCATCAGAAGCCTCAGAAAGGTTGGCATAAAATTCCATCACAATCCCAACTATCGTATCAACAAAAAAATAATAAAAATTTTCCCACTGTTGAGCAATAATCAATCGTTCAACTTCTCCTCATAAATTTTTAAAACCTCGGTCCTGAATCACTTTTTATTTTCTTGAAGACTATGAAATTGAGCACTGGCTCTAAAGCTAATAAACCTTTGCTCTTCAAATTCTACTTTCCTTTTGCTCAATCTAGGTGGCATAGGAAATCTAGAAAAGATTGAAAAAAAATCCGTATAAATCCCAAACTTCCGAATGTCAAAATGTAAATCACTTTAAACTTAAATCCACTAAGTAAGAGTTATTCACCAAAGCATTTTCTCAAAATCTCTAAAAAAAAATTCAAAATTTCGGATCTAGTCAATGTAAGAAAAATCTTTGGTGAAAATAAAAATTTTTTACTTTAAAGTGTAGCTCTTACCTAGAGAAGATGAAATTCAAAGTTCCTTTGCCTCTAAATCGCCTCAAATCTGCCCAAAATCAAGCCCTAGGTGCAAAACCGAAGGTTGAAGGTGACTTAAGGGGTAAAAATGGAGGTTTGCGGTGAAAATCATGAATTAAAGGGTTAATTCATTGTTCTCGGGTCGAAGGCGCTGTCGGCGCCAATGCTAGCGTCGTCGGCACTGAAGAACCGAAATTCACTATTTTGATTTTCAAATTTTCAATTTCCTTTCAATTTTCTCCAAAGTTTTTAGTATTTTTAAACACAAATTTTTATCTAAATTCATAAATACACATTTCACAAACATTCATTTTCATAAACACCAACAAATTGTCTTTTATATATGAAAATACACTTTTTACAAACACCTTTTACAAATCACAAATTCACACCTATTAAGCATATTATTTATAAATCAACGTCCAAATCAAGCCACAACACTAAATGCTGACCCAAAACTATAAACATAATCAAAGTTCAGAATTCTAAAGCAGAAACAAACCAAATCAAACCTAACCAAATCCACACAATTACACTAAACACATAAACACTTTTAAGCAAGTAGAGAATTTGCAATCTTCAATCATTCAGCCTCATCTTCAGTGCATTCACCTCCTCTGATATCTCCTATAGATTGGTAATGAACATATAGGTTGTAGAAGGATCGGTACGAGAATTGATCTATAAAATTTTCTTTAATCCACCCCTTTTCTTTAAACATCCAAACTAACTAATCATGCTTCAAAAATTCCAGTGTGATCAAAATTCTCTTTCATTCTCCAATCTATGTGATAAAAAAGGTACTTGAGATCTCCCATTGCATTCATAATACTCTGAAGTTCTGTTTTAATTTTCTTCAATTTCTTCTCTAAAGCAAGCAAACTTCCAACTGTTGGTGGCATTAATGGAGATGAAACATGTGAAGAATAATCTATAATAGCATTTAGTGCTTCATTTCCATTACCAACATATTGATCATTAATAGGAATCATTGGCTCCCACGGTAGTAAAACTTTTTTCCAATTTTCAAATGGCACTTGGGATTGACTGCAAAACAGAAAATATGTAGAAGGATGCCAAAATCCATAAATTGGCCTGTTCATAATAATTCTCATCACAGATTTAAATATAATTGAACCTATATCAATAGGTTTCTCTATTTGAATACAGTAGTTTAAAATAGCACTCTCCTTGGTGATTCTATTGATCTTCATAGTATGGAGTAATATTGCACAAATAAAGAAATGACACTGCTTCAAAATTGGATTAAGTGATGAAGCAAGAAAACTAATATATCCTTCATCTCGTATTTCTCACATATCACTTTCATCCGTTAGAAAATTATAAATATCTTGCATCAAATTTTGCATAGGAATGAAATTTGCATAATGATAGATTGGAATGTTTTCTATCATATACAATTCATTAATCCTCACAAGAGTAAATGGTATAGCCTTACCTCGTATGAAGAAAACTCCTTGGGTAATTCCATGTAGATTTGCATAGAAATCCTTCACAACAGGTACAACAACTGCAGTAGTAGTGTAACACAGAACTTCCTATTACCTTTGCAGAATAATCTTGTCAACTGGAGCACTTGGATTGATCAACCCATGATTAACAAATCCTCTTACCTTGATCAATCTCTTCTTCATAATAACTTTATCATATAATCTTTGTGCGTCAAAATTAATATATTTTATTCCATTGAAAACTTCATACCTTGAAGTATTTATGGAATTGAAAGCCATGGAATCTAAAAATAAAAAGTTTCTAGGTGTCTTAGGCAGTTTTTAGGACTTTTAAAAATAACTCCCAGCGGTTATTATGGAGCGAAATCCCGCCAAAGTCTGCCAAAAGTTGCAGGAACTGTCCAACCGCTCTCAGCGCTGCCGACACTCTCGATGGGCACTACCGGCGTTGAGATCCATTTTCTTGGGCGTCGTTGGCGCCGGTGGCCAAATTTTTATGATTTTCATTTTTCGTTCAATTAGATTCAAACATTTCTTCCAATGCCAATATTTGACTTAATTTATAATAAATGCAATTATGTAAGATTATTATCTACTAATATATAAGACACTTAACAAACTAAATAGTAATACATAGACATATAAGTATGGGTTGCCTCCCACAAAATGCTTGGTTTAACGTCATTAGCCTGACATACCATTTGTTTAGTTGGGTTGACTTAACATTAAAATTTCTTTAAGTTAAGGTATGTGTCCTTCATAATAGTGCTTCAAACGATGCCCATTAACTTTAAATATCTTTACAGTGTTAGGATCTTTAATCACAACAATTCTATAATGATAATCTTTAATTACTTTAAATAGTCCTAACCATCTAGATTTCAGTTTTCCTGGAAACAATTTCAATTTTGTATTATATAATAGAACTTCTTGTTGAGGTTCAAATTTCTTCTGAATAATCTTCTGATCATGCCATATTTTCATTTTCTTTTTATAGATTTTTGCATTATCATATGCTTCATTTCTAATCTCCTCAAGTTCATTGAGTTGCAATAATCTTTTCTCACCAACATCTTTTAGATTAAAATTAAATTCCTTAATAGCCCAAAATGCTTTATGCTCTAATTCTACAGATAAGTGGCATGTTTTTCCAAATATTAGTCTGTATGGGGACATTCTTATAGGAGTCTTATAAGCAGTTCTGTATGCCCATAATGTAGTATCAAGTCTAGCAGACCAATCTAGTTTACAAGGATTACAGATTTTTATAAAATGTGTTTAATTTCACGATTTGATATTTCTGTTAGACCACTAGTCTAAGGATGATAAGCAGTAGAGAATCTATCCATAATATCATACTTCTTAATTAATTTTTCGATTCTCTTATTCTTGAAATGAGATACTCCATCAGTATTAATTAATCTCGGCATTCCATATCATGTAAAAATATTTTTAATTAAAAAATTAGAAACACTCCAAGCATCACATCTAGGTACAACAATAGCTTCAATCCATTTGGATATATAATCAACAGCAAGTAATATATATAAGTTTTTAAATGAAGGCATAAATTTNACAAACAAACTTATCTAAAACTCTTTCTCAAAGCAAATCCTTTGTAGCCTTTCCTTAGAAATGCAGGAAGAACTCTCTCACTTTTCTCCTTCTCTAACACTCTTACAGAAAGTTTCACACTAAATCTCACCACTAAAACTCTTAACTATGAAAGAAAAATTAGTAATTGACTCCAATATGGTGGTGGAATGAAGATGGACTATGAAAATGTGGCGTGGTGGAACATTGTGGAGCAAAAAATGAACGTAGAGGAGTTTATTTTTTGATGAAATTCGGCCCCAAATAAAGCCCATGATCGGTTCTCCAAGAGGTGCCTCCATCAAAAATCGTCCAAATAGATCGAATCTTCTAGAAACGGGGTTTGAACCGCCTTTGGCTCTGTTGGGTTAGTCTGGCGCCGTCGGCACTGAGTAAAAATTTTCCAGGTTTCAGTTATTTTGCACCGTCGGCGCTGACCTTGGCACTGCCGACGCTGAGTATTTCCTCAAAAACGTCTTTTTGACTCCAAATTTCATCCTTTTTGCTTCCTTTTTGCTTCAAGCCCTAAAAATCAACAAGCTGCAAGAAAACATCAAAACACCTTCCATTAAAGTGCAATATCACCAAAAATAAGTATAAAATTNCATTTGTAAAATTAGTTAATATTTCTATTTCTATTCTAGACAAATGATCAGCTATTTGATTATCATTTCTCTCTCTATCAATCACGATAAATTCAAATTCTTGCAATAGAAGTATCCATCTAATTAATCTTTATTTAGCATTCTTCTTTTGCATTAAATATTTAATAGAAGAATGATCTATATGCACTATATATTTAGTTCTAATTAAATAAGGTCTAAATTTATCAAAGGCACAAATAATAGCTATAACTCTCTTTCAGTAGTAGTATAATTAATTTGAGATTCGTTTAGAGTCTTACTAGCATAATATATAACTTTAAAAACTTTATTGTGTCTTTGTCCTAATACAACCCCAATAGCATAATCACTAGTATCACACATTATTTCTAGTGGTTTCTCCCAGTTAGGTGGTACTATTGTAGGTGCCGTGACTAATTTTTTCTTTAATAATTTAAATGCTTTTATGCATTCTTCATTAAAATCAAATTTTGCACTTTTTTCTAAAAGTTGGCCTAGGGGCTTAGTTATTTTTGAAAAAAATTTTATGTAGCGCCTGTAAGAACCAAGATCTCCTAGAAAACTTCTCACCCCTTTAACACTAGCAGGCGGTTGTAAATTTCATATAACTTGGATTTTTACAGGATCTACCTCAATGTCTTTTTTTCAGAAATTTTATGCCCCAGTACAATACCTCCTGCAACCATAAATTGACATTTTTCCCAATTTAATACTAGATTGACTTTTTCACATACTTCCATAACTTTTTCTAAATTATTAAGGCATAATTCAAATGAAGTCCCAAATACAGAAAAATTGTCAATAAACACTTTCATTCTATGTTCTACAAAATTATTAAAAATTGACATCATACATCTTTGAAATGTTGTAGGCGCATTGCATAGTCCAAAAGACATTCTACGAAAAGCAAATGTTCTATATGGGCTTGTAAACGTTCTTTTCTCTTGATCCTCTGGAATAATTGGAATTTGGTGATAACGGGTATATCCATCTAAAAAGTAAAAATACTTATTCCCTTCCAATCTATCCAACATTTGGTCTAGAAAGGGTAAAGGAAAGTGATCTTTTCCGGTGGTCATATTTAATTTTCAATAGTCAATACAAATTTGCCAACCAGGTACTTATCTTATTGATATTAATTCATTTTTATCATTTTCTTTAACAGTCACTCCTCCTTTCTTAGGGACACAGTGAGTTGGGCTTACACATGCTCTATCTAAAATAGGATATATAATTCCAGCATCTAACCATTTTAAAATCTCTTTTTTAATAACTTCTTTCATTATAGGGTTTAATCTTCTCTGACGATCAGCTTTAGGTTCATATTGTTCATCTAATAAAATTATGTGCAACCAAATTGAAGGACCTAATTCCTTTAATATCTGCTAAAGTCCATCCAAAAGCCTTTTTATACTTTTTCAACATTTTTATTAACTTTTATTCTTGAATTTCAGTTAACTCGGAAGATATAATAATCGACAATGTAGAAGACTCTCCTAAAAATACATACTTTAAATGGGCAGCTAATATATTTAACTCAAGTTCAGGTGGTTTAATACTTGAATGAATAAAATTTTTACTATCATTTTCCAACTTGTCTAACATTTCAAATTTGCCTCAAAAATAATTCAAATCTTCCTCTTTAATTTCATTTTCATTCTAAAAATTTCTCCTTGCTTAAATTTATCTTCAAATTCTTTCTTAAATTGTTCATTACTTAGACAATCAACTACTTCCTTCCTGAAACATTCATTATCTTTTTCTATTGCAGGATATTTATAGCTTTTGTTATATTAAATTTTACTTCTTGGTCATTAACTCTCATTATTAATTGTCCTTTTTGTACATATATTACAACTCTTCCTGTTGCAAGAAATGGTCTCCCTAAAAGAATAGGAATCTCTTTATCTTCCTTCATATCCAATACTATAAAGTCTACAGGAAAAAAAAATTATCCACTTTTACTAGTACATCCTCTATAAGTCCTTTTGGATAAGTTATTGATCAGTCAACTAACTGAAGAGTTACAGTAGTAGGGGAAATTTCTCCCAAATCTAAACGTTTAAAAATTGAAAAGGGAATAAGATTAATACTTGCTCCTAAATCAAATAAAGCTTTTCCATAAAACTTTTCACCAGTTGCACAAGGTATAGTAAAACTACCAGGATCTTCTAATTTTTTAGGAAGCTTTTCTGAATAATAGCACTACACTCTTCACTGAGTGCAACAGTCTCATGATCTATAAATTTCCTTTTTATATTTAGTACATCCTTCATAAATTTTGCATAACTTGGCATTTGTTTCAAAGCTTCAACAAAAGGAATATTTATTGTTAACTTCTTAAGAATTTCCAAAAATTTTGTAAATTGTTTATCTTTATTCTTCTACATCAGTCTTTAAGGAAATAGAGGTAATGATTTTTTTAAAGGAACCTGTGTTTGTTCATTTTCCTGTTGACCATTTTCCATTTTTTCCTTATCTTCATCAACTTTAGTTTCTCTTTGGATTCTTGTTTCAATTTCTTTTTCACTTCGTAATTGAATAGCTTTAATTTTCTCTTTGTTTTGATCTTTTGGAATAACTTTCATAGTACTCGGAAGAATTCCAGAAGGTCTGTTAATAAGTGCAGTAGCAATATATCCTAATTGATTTTCAATATTTCTAATAGCAGCCCCTTGATTCTGTATTTCATTTTCCATATTCAACATCACTTCTTCTATCACCAAATTCTTTTTCTTAACTCGTGGGTTAGGATTATAGTTAAATCTCGGAGGATAATAAGGTCAAAAATTAGGATTTCCTTGATTGTTCAGATTTCTAGATGGATTCACCGAATTATTATAATTATTCCAACATACTTCTTCAATCGTTAACTTTTTTTCCTTAACTTGTGGGTTAGGGTTGAAGTTAAATCCCATAATTAGGATTTCCTTGATTGTTCAGATTTACAGATGGATTCACCGAATTATTATAATTATTCAAACTAAAATTAGGGTGATTTTTCCATCCTGGGTTAAAATAGTTAGAATAAGGATTATTATTTTGATTATTTATAGCGTTTAAGGTTTCATAAGATGGTTGAGTATCAAGAATCTGTCCTAACGAATTTTCCTCTAATACTGGGGGTATTTGAGAATAGTTCACTCCTACTTAATCAATCTTTTTAGAAATAGTAGCAAATTGAGATGCCAAAATAGATATTGCATCAGAATCATGAATACTGACTACTCTCTCAAGATTTACCCTTTCAGAGGGCTAGTAAAAATTGTTAGTAGTCATTTCTTCAATTAAAGAATATGCTTCATCAAAAGGTTTTGACATTAATGATCCGCCTGCAACAGCATCTATAATAGATCTTAATGATCCTACTAATCCATTGTAAAAGGTTTGAATTATTAACCAATCTGAAAAAGCATGGTGCAAACATTTTCTAAGAAGGTCCTTGAATCTTTCCCAGGCTTTATATATTGATTACCCTTCAAAATGACAAAAAGATATAAAATCATTTCTAAGCTTAGCAGTTTTCGAGGGTGGAAAATATTTAGCCAAGAATTTTTCTGATAATTCTTCGCAAGTTCTAATAGATCCATGTGCTATGAATTTAACCAAGCCTTGGCTTTATCCCTTAATGAAAAAGGAAAAAGTCTAAGCTTAACAATATCATTAGACACTCTGTCATATTTAAATTAGCACAAATTTAAAGAAAACTAGCAAGATGTAAGTTAGGATCTTCAGTAGGTGATCCTCCAAACTGATTATTTTGTACCATTTGGACAATAACAGGTTTAAGCTCAAATGAATTAACAGCAACATCAGGATTTTGAATAGTTAAATGAAGTTCATCTGTTGTTGGGTTCGCATAATCTTTTGAAGTTCTTTCTCGATTCTCATTTATTGGATTTTCTATATTATTTGTCATTTCCTTCAAATTCTTAATTTCTCTTTGTTGTTTTTAAATCTTTCTAATAGTGCGTTCTAATTCTGAATTGTAAGGTACTAAACCTTCAGATCCAATATTTTGCATAAACAAATAAAGTAAGCAAAGTAAAATTCTTTAAAAATAATCTCTTAAATAATTTTTTTTTATTTTTTATTTTTTATATTTTCTTTTGTGTTTTTATATATATGTATATATATATTATCTAAATTTCCTAATTTATCAAAAATATTTAATTTAATCAAATTTAACTATTACCTTTCCTAGCAACGACGCCATAAACTTGATCCGGATTTTGATAGTAAGGATTTATGAAGTTGACACCACTACGGTGCCAAAAACTTGATCTTCATATGAAAAGTAAGTTGAGTAAAATATATATAATTATAGGCAATTAATAATGAGATTCTACACAAGTATACGTCTTGTTATTAAGTAATAATAGACTTTCTATTTAAGCCCCAAATATCGATCCCACCTGTAAAGTGTAAGTTAGCAATGATAAATTTTAACAGGAAATTTACAGAAAATCAAACAAAATCACTGTCACTAATTTCAAATGTTGAGATATTAACCAAACTAAATTACTTAACTATTAGCAAAATGGAAATGCAAATTTTGAATAATAACTACTAATCTACTAACTATGTTTATGTAATGAAGATTTCTTATGTGAAAAAGCATCATTCGCACTATAATGAAATTCCAGTGAAATGAGATGAGATAAATGTTTATAATATGCATTGTGCCAAATAGGAGAAATTTTAATTTTCTATCTTGATACAGTGCATTGAAAATCATTGGTTAATCTTAGATTTAGTCCATAAATTCATGGCTAGGCTAGGAGGATACTGGCTCTCACTCTAGAGCTCCCACTTCCGTTCACCTGAAGGCTAACTCTCGCTTTAGTTTTAAACACTAAGACCAATTTAGGGATTTTAGTCTGTCACCCTAAAGATTCTCCAATTCTTCACCCAACAAAGAATATTTTTCTATTTAATTGCCCTTAATTTCTTGACGAATTTCTCCTTCATGAAATTAAATGTGACCCTCACTCTGTTATAGAACTCATACTCCATTTACCGGATCATATGTTTCATAACATATTTTAATAAATCAATTGATCAGATTAAAAAGTAAAATAAGTTTGGAGTTGAAACATCATCACAACTTATTTTATATTTTAATTATGACACATTCATTTTATCTCTTTATTTCACCATATCTCAGAGTAGGGGGAAAGATAGAGGGAACTACTCAGACTTCATTAGAAAGATATGACAAAACATAAATTTCATATAAAAAAAAAGTTAATACAACACTAAATAAACAAACAAACTTATCTGGAACTCTTTATCAAAGCATATCCTTTGTAGCCTTTCCTTAGAAATGCAGGAAGAATAACTCTCTCACTTTTCTCCTTCTTCAACACTTTTACAGAAAGTTTCACACTAAATCTCACCACAAAAACCCTAAAATATGAAAGAAAAATTACTAATGGACTCCAATGCAGTGGTGGAATTAAGATGAATTATGAAAATGTGGCGTGGTGGAATGTTGTAGGGCAAAAAATGAATGTAGAGGAGCCTGTTTTCTGATGAAATTCAGCCCCAAATAATTTCTAATGTCAGTTTTCCAAAAGGTGCCTCCAAAATCTCTTCAAAAATTGTCCAAATTCATTGAACATTCTAGAAACGGGGCCTGGGCTGCCTTTGGTGTCCTCGGCGCTAGCTGGTGCCATCGGCACTGAGTAAAAATTCTCTAGCTTTCGGTTGTTATGCGCCGTCGGCGCTGACCTTGGCGTTGCCAACGCTGAGTTTTTCCTAAAAAATGTCATTTTGACTCCAAATTTCATTCTTTTTGCTTCCTTTTTGCTTTAAGCCCTAAAAATCAACAACCTGCAAGAAAACATCAAAATACCTTGCATTAAAGTGCAATATCTCCAAAAATAAGTATAAAATATGGGTCTAAAAATGCATATATTTTTGGTGTATCACCCAGCAAGCAATATAGAAAGTAGAAGTAAGACCATCAGGACCAGAAGCCTTATGGCAATGGATATCTTTAAGTGCAGAGAAAATTTCCAGTTTAGTAGGAGAGTCAGACAAAGAGAGAAATGACACTAGCTCTCTATCTACAGCAAACAGATCAGAATGAATATCATTAACCTGAACAACATCATCATAAAGAGCAGTAAAGTAATCAACAACACTGGAGCCAATTAGATCCACATCATTAAGGACAACACCATCAGTTGTAACAATTTTAAGAATAGAATTAATATTCCTTATATGCTTGATGGTAGCATGGAAATATTTAGTATTACGATCTCCATTGATAAAGTGAACATCGTTGGCCATTTGCCTTAAGAAATCTTCTTCAACAACAATTTTCTCAAGGAGATTTTGTTGAGCCTGAGCCACCTTTTCAATAAGAGAAGGATTGCAGATAACCCATGATTCCAACAAATCCACCTCCTATTGAGCTTGTAAAACTATGGAGTGGACATAGCCAAACACATCAAACATCCACTACAACATAGAAGTCACTTTTTTATGCAATTTCCACAAAATAAACCAAGGGCTGCCACACATCTCAGTACTCCAAGCCTATTTAACCAGACTCAAAAATGAAAGATGAGAGGTCCAAACATTGAAAAATATGAAATGTGAATGGGCAGGTTTAGAATGAAAAGCCAAGCTAAGCAATATAGGATTATGATCAAAAGTAACCTGATTAAGACGCTTAACATGAATAATATTATAATAACTAAAAAAAGGGGGTTTCCTAGGAATCTATCCAGCCTTTGCATTAGCAGGCCTCTCCTCCAAGTGTAAGGAGAACCCGAAAAACCCAAGTCAAAAAGACCAGCTTTAGTAATATGCTCACAAAAACGATTTATAAAATTGGTATCAGCCTTTGCTCTACCTCTTTTCTCTAAAGGAGACATGATCATGTTAAGATCTCCTCCAACAAACCAGTTATCAGTAATAGAAGCACCCATATATATATGTTGTTGCTAAAGAAGAAATTTATCCTGTAATAAGGAGCTAGCATAAATAAAGGTATCCCAACCATGAAACTCCTCAAAAGTTTAATGAACAAGAAAAAATTGCAAATCATCCTCGATAATGTTTAATTGAATATTATTCTTCCAAAAAAAGCCAGATTTTGTTGTTCTTATTGCTATAGTGTAGATATTTTTTGAATTTTTTAATAATATTATCCTTATGAACTCACACCAGTGGCTCCAAAATTACAAAAATGCCAGGTTTATGAACCCTACATAGATATTTTAAACGATTAAGGGAGTGAGGTTCTGCCACTCCCCTATTGTTCCACAGTAAGATGTTACACATGATGGCCCAAAACACCCCTCCTAGTGATCCTAGGGGGAAGGTGCAAGTGCTCTCCCTCAGAATGATAAGTGACATCAATTATGTTAGAGGTTTTCAAATGGGAAATTTTAGATTTCCTTCTGCCTCTTTTCCTGTTGGATTTTCGGATGCTCCATTCAGAATCTAAGGCCAAAGTTGCATCAACAGCAGGGTCCAAAGGTTGTGTATCCATAGGAACTCCAGGAGGATTAGTAGGCAGGGGGTGTGAAGGAGTAGAGTGCATGGTAGGGGACAACTGGGAAGAACAATTTTGGGGAGCTTCCTCTACAGATAAATCTCTAGAGGGAGCAATTACAAGAAGGTTGGAGGGATTATTGGCTATAGGGAATTCATTTACATGCTCGACTATTAAATAAGAGCCAATGATTGACGGTGACAACTTTTGAGATGATGTGGGAAGATGTGGGCATGGTGTGCCAGAAACCAGAACCTCATAAGGAACTTTACTTTTATTTAGTAAAAAAATGTAGTGTTTTTAGAGGTAGAACCATTTATACTCAAAATGCAACACACCTAAAGAAATCCTAAGGTTCTGCCTCCAAATATTTACACTACAATACTAATGTCCAAAAAGCAAAAGAAAAACAAGACTAAGAAAATTCAGCATCTGAGGTAAGCGAACTCTAAAAGACCCCCAACCAATAATCTCCTTAGCTCCAAAGAGGGGTCAATACCCACTAAAACTCCTTAGAATCTTCTATGGATAGCTAATATGCAGGTGAATTTCCTTCCTTGATAATGAAGCTCCAAGAGATCTTTAGCTTAAACATGCCAATGTAAGTCAATATTCTATTAAGGAAAGTAACCAAATTTTATGGAGACTTTTCTTTTCCCAGAGTAACTCCAACAACACAATAGAATCATTCTCCATCTACAACAAGGACAAATTCGAAGAAACATCAATGAACAAAGCTGACAAAACAACCTAGCATTCAGATTCAATAAGAGAAGTAGTACAAACACGAGAAGAAAAAAATCCTACAAATTTCATAGAATAGTTCCTAAAAATGATCCCAACACCAACCAAATTATTCCTCCAACTTTCATCACTATTAATTCTCACCCAACTAGTAGGAGCAGGACACAACTTGGAAAGTTTAGGTGCAACAACCTTACCCCCACCAACTGCCTGTCTGTTCTATCCTTAAGAAGATCCATCACTCTAACATCTATAGGCTTTAAGAACATAATTAAAAAAAATTGTAGTATTAAGAGAAACATGGGTATCCACTTGCTTGCATGAATTTCACAAACCCCAAATAAACCACATGACCACTAAGGGAAAAACCTCCGATAACCACTTCCCCACATCTATTTGATTCCATGTATGAAATCAAGCCTTAAGGTCCCTCCAAAATGGAGGAATCACAACTTCAAAATCATGCTTGAGAGCCTTCCAATTCTGCATTAAGAAGGAGCAGTGAAAGTACAAATGCATAGTAGATTCGTCCTCCCTCTTACATATTGTCCTATGAGAAGCCAATCTTAATCCCTTTAGTTTTAGGATCTCATCATATGTTAATATGTTACAAAAATTTATCCAAATAAGTAAATACATGGATGGGGATAAGACTCTACACCATATTTTAGAACCTCAGCTCCATTTTATAAAATGATGAAGCTCATGCTAAAGGAACTTAGCAATAGAATCATCCCCTGCCATTTTCAATAGTACATCATCATTTTTGAAGTTTCTATTGAGATTTTGGATATGAAATCAGACTTATCACCCACCACTTCCTTAAGCATGGGAAGATTCCAATTTCCATCCACCCAAAATTCAAATACTACACAATTGCATAATTCCTCATTGCTCATTTGGTCGAACTCCTCATCAAACCACTGATCATGCTAAAAGGATACCTTTTAAACTCCAGTATCCCAATAAACATGGTCTTCTACAATATTTATAGCATTAAGAAGAGATTTCTACAATTTAGATTCACCAACATAACTTTCCACTAATGATGGATTAAAGAAAGCACAATATTTATCAAAGGAATTTTCTCTTTATAAATATGAACCAGAGCTTAATAATATTAATTGTAGCCATATGATTTAGCTCCTTGAAGCCTAAACCACCAGCAAACAAGGCTTTGCACACTTTTTTCCAACTTAGCCACTATTTTTTGAGTTACCAATAGCCCGCAAAAACTTGTTAATGCATATCTCCAGGGTGACTTGAGTGCTTTCTTTAAGTTTCAGTATCTGCCTAAGTAGATTGATCCTACCACTATTAGATAAAAAAACTATTTTTTCAATCCATAATCCTGCTTTTTAACTTCTCCACTACTGCATCCATTTGAGTTTGCTTTCTTCTCCCTCACAAGATATCCACACCAAGATATTTAAGAGGGAGATTACAATTAAGCATCCTTAGTACTTAGCTATCCATCTAGCCACCTTCTTTCTCACATGATTCCCAACATATATATTAATTTTATTTTTAATAAATATCAAATTTGAGGAGCTTTGGAACCTTTCCAATGTGTTAATAAGGGACTTCACAACACCCATAATAGAATCAAAGAACATATGCATAAGCCAAATGTGTAACTAGCTCTTTAGATTTATGAGAGAATTGAACATCGGTTGTCCCTTCTGCAATTTGTTAGATAAATCAGAAAATTAGTCAAATGTAATGATAAAGGTAGCGGGGGGATAAGGGATCCCTTTGCTTGATACACCTCCTTGCAGAGAAGAAAGCATAGGAAGCTCCATTCACTAGAAAGCATAGGAAGCTAGTTATTGCATTGCAACCATCTTTTGATTAGCAAAAAAAAAATTCCCGTAGAAACCTCTAGCTTTAAGGATGTTTGATATAAAATCCCAACTTATTTTATCATAAGCCTTTCTAATATATAATTAAACAACCATGTTACCCCCTCTACATTTTTTTATCCAGGTCCTCAATAATTTTCTTAGCCAAAAAGTTTTTTAGTAATTTCCTCCCCTTAATGATAGCTGATTGTTGAGGGGAAATGATAACATTAAGGTGAGGTTGAATTACAGCAACTAATATCTTACTCAATACCATGATATCACAGAAGTTAGGCATATAGGCATGAATTGCTCCCAAGAAGATTATTCTTTATTTTTAGGAACCAGAACAATGTAGAGGCTGAAAAAAAATTACCCGGGTTTTCCCCGTGAAAAAAACCTTGAATAACCAACACCATCTCCCTTGTAATGACACTCCAACATTTAATATAAAAATTAGCTAGAAACCCATCTGAGCCAGCAGCTTTGTTGCAATTGATATCCTTAAAAGCATTATGGATCTCCTCTTCATATGGGATAGAGAAAAGAGACAAGCATGTAGTGTATTCTTTTTGAGAGTTGAAAATGTCCTCATCAACTGGGCTCACCTGTAAATCAAACCAAAAAAAGATTAATACAATACTCAACAACACACTCACTAAGAACCAAATGATTAGTTATCCAACCTCTATTATCCTTTTTTAATCCTTAATATGGCATTGATGTTTCTCTTGTGCTTAATAGTGGCTTGGAAATACTTATAACTCCTATCCACCTCAGCAAAGTAAATCTCTCTAACTTTTTGCTGTAAAAGATCCTCCTCCTACTTGACAGCATCTGATAGTTGCTTATGAGCCATAGTGATTTCCTCCACCATATCAGGATGGCATATATTTAGTGCTTCCAAAACACTGACCACCTCTTCTACCTACCTGGCTCTCTATGCACATCACCAAATTGGTTCCAATTCCAGCATCTTAAGGAAGAAGCAACCTTCTTATGAAGTCACCATAGAATAAATTAGGCATTACCCACACCATCATGTTTCCAAGCTTCCTACACCAACCTCAAAAAATTATTATGACTAAAGAAGCCATTGAGATATCTGAATTGATATTTGGAGGGTCTATCAAAGAAAACCAAAGATAATAAGATAGGATTATGGTCTGATCCAGAACAATTCAGATGTTGAAATTTAGAGACATTAAAGGAATTCAACAATTCTTGAATTGCATAAAATTTGTCCAACCTTTGTAGCACTATACCACTCCTACAAGTGTAAGGAAAACCAAAGTACCCAAGATCAAAAAGTCCAACCTCATATATCTTATCACAGAATTTGTTGTTCAGTCATAAATCACTTCTGCCTCCTCCCTTCTTTTCAGAAGCCTTCATAATCATATTCAGCTCTTCTCCCAAAAGCCATTTGTCTTTCAAAACCAACCCCATAGCAAAATGTTTGTTCCAAAGAGCATATTTAGTCGATAAAGCAGTGTTAGCATAGATGAAAGTAGCCCACCCTTTAAACTCCTCCTTCACAAAATGCACACGCAGAAATTGCTCGTCATATTCTATCAATGTGATTGTAAAGTCTCCTTTCCAAAACAAATCGATTTTATTTGACACATTGTAACAAAACTTGAAAAGTTTGAACTTTCTAAACACTATCCTTATTCACAGCCACCGTAG
Organism: Phalaenopsis hybrid cultivar; assembly: GCA_002079205.1. Classification (NCBI taxonomy): domain Eukaryota; kingdom Viridiplantae; phylum Streptophyta; class Magnoliopsida; order Asparagales; family Orchidaceae; genus Phalaenopsis; species Phalaenopsis hybrid cultivar. The sequence goes on along the minus strand of JXCR01056766.1, from coordinate 32,982 downwards.
GCTCCAAAATAGCAAAAATGTGAAGTTAATGAACCTCACATAAATGTTTTGGCCTACTAAGGGAATGGGGGTCTGCTACTCCCCTAATGCTTCAAACAAGCATGCTAAATACACTGTATCGATCTATTCTAGAAGCTCTATTAGTGTAGGATGATGATCACAATCAAAGTAATAGCTTGCCTCAACCTTACTGATACTCCCTTCATTCAGATGCATTAATTCAAAATTACCTTTTTTTCCTCCTAGATGTTTGAATCAACCATTTCTCTTCAAGGTTAGCGCTAGCCTCCTACATTAAGACAACACCAAACTCTCTGTCAGTCTCTTTTCTCGTAGGATCACCCACTAAAAACACATTGCCTTCAACATTAACGCCCCCTATAGTATCTTCAACCTCCCCACACCAACTCCAACCACCTCAACAACTTTCCCTCTACCTACCACCACATCTCCCTCCACAGCTAGTCCCCCAGACTCAACATCATCCTCCCTACCAATCCTCCTCCCATCCACTTTAAGCTCAGGATGAAGGATATAACAACATTCTTCTGAATTCCCAAACATCCTACAATTGAAGCAATAAAATGGGAATTATTCAATAATTACATTCTACAATGAACATTGTGAGCAGAGCCTAAGTAAACCTCTTCAGCAGCATTTTGATAGATATCCATTTCAACCAAGACCCTGGAAGTCAAAGACCTAGTCATGTTGAAGGTGGCGAAGTCTATCTTGAGTGGTCTTGCATAAATAGCCGCTAAAGAAAAAAGTATCTCATAACTAAAAAAATGAACTTTAAGAGTAGGAAATTGATTCCAAATTGGAATTATAGGATGCTCTATTTGTGGATTGAAATCAACTGACCATTTGAGCACTTTCATTGCTTTGTACTCTTTAACCATAATCTTTTTAGCAAAATGCCAAGTGTAGTCCTCTTCCTTAGTTAACTGAAATAGAATATGTCTTCCATCGAGTAAACTAATTTTCCATTCACCCATATTTTTATCATTATCAAATTCCCTCATAGTAGGCTCCAAATTTAGGAGACCATAAAGAAACTTTCCCACAATTGCTAATCTACAAGAATTTGCAAGACTCAATTTTTTTTACTTTCATAAATAAATATAGCCAGCTTCATGACTTTCTTCCATGCCTTTTAAGAAAATGTTAGTCACCTACACCATTCAATGAGTCATAAAATATCTATAAAAAAGTTGGGATCTTAGAGACAGCCCCATGGACAACCCCCCACTCCATACCCCCCACCCCCTC
>JXCR01056766.1:14815-30897 GCA_002079205.1 Phalaenopsis hybrid cultivar | reverse complement strand
CATATATATATATATATATATATATATAATGCTATTAGCTCTATTGATTGTTATAAGATAGTTGTGTCTGATGCTTTCTCTTCTAATTTCTACTAAAAGACATGGTGCATTATTAAGAACGAGGTAATAACTGTTATCAAAGCTTCCTCTCTGGTGTAGACTTCTCCAAGTACTTTAGCAGCTCTTCAATAACTATAATTCTTATAAATAAAGATAGGAAAACTTAGGATTCATTCAAGCCTGTATATATAACTAATGTCATTACCAAAGTCATTGGTAAAATTATTGTGAGAAGACTTACAACCTCACCTTTCTCATCAGATCAGCCAGAATAAATAAGCTTTTATGAAGGGAATGACGATTACTGATAATGTTTTACTGGCACAAGAAATGGTGACTAATCTGAATAAATCTTATAAAGGAGGCAACCATTTCTATAAATTGGATTTGAGCAAGGCTTATGACAGTCTATGTTGGCAATTTATTTTGGATGTGTTGAAGGCTAAAAGATTCCAGAATGAATTTTGTGAGTAGATTAGAAGATGGTTGTCCAGCAACACTTACTCTATTATTCTCAATGGCCAAACATATGGATTTTTCCTTTCTAGTAGAGAGATTAAGCAAGGTGACCCCCTCTCCCCTACTACATTTAAACGTACTTTTGATTATTTTTCCAGGTTCCTTAATCTCAATAAGAATTTGGGAACCTACACTAGATATCTCCAAAAATCTAATATCCTTAGCTCCCACCTTGCACATGCTAATGATGTGATAGTATTTTTAAAAGCATCTATGCCTATTGTGAGAAGTGTCTTCAAAACTCTTATGCATATTCAGAGGACTTCTGACATGAGTTGGAACGAATGTAAATGTAACATTATATTTGGCAAGGGTGTCAAGAATCCTAAGCAATAGATCACAACCCATATTGGTTTTGTTCCCTCTTCTCTTCCAATGAAATATTTGGGTGTTGAGATATTAGAGGGTAGAATCAAACAAACCCATTTTGATGATATGTTTAACAAAATTAATAGCTAGTTACAATGTTCAACTTCGTATTTTCTCTTAAATTATGGTAGAATAACTCTGTTAAAGAGTTTGATGCTTCTGTATTCCTTTAAAAATTAGGGAAACTAATCATGCTACTCAATATCATTTCAGATTTTATAATATGTGGTTACTTCATGATAATTTTAAACAGTTCCTTAAAGACAATTGGAAGTTTTAAGTTTCTGACACTCTGGCTATAAGCTTTGGATTCTTCAAAAAAACCTTACCAAAGCTCTTAAGAAGTGGAATTGGGATGTTTTTGGCCATTTTAAACGCAACATTGAGACTCTTGAGGAAAAAGTAAAAGGTTTGGAAACAAATTATGCTAATAACATTATTGATTGGCATGTTTTGTTTCAGGGGCAGAAACAGTTAACTGAAACTATCAATCTAGAAGAAAACTTTTATGCTCAAAAAGCTGTTAAGACTAACTTTCTAAATGGTGACAGGGATACTGCTTTCTTTCGAGCTTGTATTAAGAATCGTCAAAATGCTCATTTGATTACAAGGATTATTGGCATGGATGGTAATTTACAATAATTTTACTGATATTTCTAGTAATGGTGTTCATTACTTTTCTAATGCTTTTCAAAGGGATGGTAGTCCTTTAACCCCTATTAATATAACACTTTATAATAGAGATGTTAACATTAATAATGCTTTGCTTACTAGTATACCTAGTAGTTCAGAAATTAAAGATATTATTATTCTTATGGATACGGGGAAAGCTGCAGGTCCGGATGGTTTTACTGCTGAGTTCTATAAATATGGGTGGGACATCATTCAAATTGATGTTGTTGAAGCTATTCAAGACTTTTTTAGAGGTAAAGATTTACCAAAATACTTTGAAAGCTCTAATATTGTGCTGATTCCTAAGGTGCATGATGCAAATAATTGGGATGCTTTTAGACCTTTTAGTTTGAACACGAGTATGTCTAAAATTATTTATAAAATTGTGGTTAAAAGGTTGCAACCTATTCTTAATGATATTAGTAGCATGAATCAACCTGCTTTTATGAAAGGTAGGAATATTTGTAATAATGCTCTTGTTGTCCAAGAACTTCTCTTGGATATTGATAAGAAAAGCAGAGGTGGGAATGTTATCTTCAAAATAGACATTAAAAAAGCTTTTGACACTATTAAATGGGAATTTATTATTGATATTCTTAAAGCTATTGGTTTTAATAATGCTTTATGCATGCTTATTTATAGAATTCTCAATGACAATTATTACTCTCTTCTTATTAATGGGACCAAGCAAGGTTTTTTCAAAGCTTCTAAAGGTATCAAATAGGGAGATCCTCTGTTGCCTTATCTATTCACTATTGCATTTGATTATTTATCTCGTTGTTTGAATGATTTATTTACTTCCTATCCTAGTTTAAATTATAAGCATAAAGTAAATTTGAGTATATCTCCTTTGAGTTTTGTTGATAACTTGATTCTCTTTACAAATGCTAATAAAACTTCCATTAAAAGGCTTTGGACTGAGATTTTAAATTTCCAGACTATCTTTAGTTTATTCTTTAATACTTCTAAATGTGCTTTCAACTGTTCAAAATATATTAATGTTCCTAAAAGGAATTGGATTATGGATTTTACAACTTGTAATAAAGCTTCTTTACCTTTAACTTATCTATGTTTTCATTTGGATAATAGAAGAGTGCTTTATTTTTCAGTTTGTTTGACAAAATTAAAAATAAGATATTATCCTCGGAAAAAAAAATTCTTTCTTTAGTGACAGGGTGACTCTTCTTAAAATTGTTCTTACTTCTCCACCTCTTTATACTCTTCAAGTTATGAATATGCCTTTGAATGTTATTAAGAGGATTGAAATTCTTTTTAATAAGTTTATGTGGGAAGGTAAAGGTCATTCCAAATTTCACTAGAAAAGATGGAATAAACTTTTTAAACCTATAGAACATGGAAGACTTGGCTCTAGAAGCTTAAATGATTCTATTAAAATCAATTAAATAATATTATGGTATCACTTTCGTCAGAATAATTCCATTTGGGCTTCCTTGATGCATGCCAAGTATTGCTTTAATAGGAATCCTATGACTATTACCTATAACAAAAGTGATTCTTTTATTTGGCATGAAATGATTAAGGTTGCTAAAAATACTGAAGTTATTATTTGTTGGTACATTGATAAAGGTGATTGCTCTTTCTGGTATGATAATTGGTTGGGCAAAAGTGCTCTTGCTGACTTTTACGATGGCCCTGAGAATATTAATATCAAGATTAATGACCTTTGGTTTCAAAAAAACTTTTGCAAAAGGTTAATTAAGATGATGCCAATTTTATTGCATTTATTTATATTGATTTTACTAAGCCTGATGTGCTAAAATTAAAGGCAAATTGGGTGATTCTTATGCTAAATGTTTTGCTAACTCCTTTCAACTTTTGCAAGGTTTAAATCTTAAAAGGAATTGGAATATTTGGATTAAACCTTCCATCTCCTTTTTATTTGGAGAGTTTTTCATAATATCATTCATAGTGATGATATTCTTAAGATGAAACGTTTAAGATTGCCTTCTTGTTGTGTTTTGTGCCATGATAATGAGGAATCAATTGAACATGTCATTTTACTATTGATGTTTGGAATGATATTATATATAAGTTGTAGTTAAACAAATTTAACAGAAATTTGATACAGTACAATAGCATTTCTGAGATTTTCGATGCTTGGAAGTTGCTCGGTAAAGGTATTTTTAATGCTATAGCTGATGTTATAAGTTGGTTTATATGGATTACTAGAAATGATTGTAAATTCAAAAATATTGTTCCCAAGGTGCATAGAACTGTTAGTTTGGTATGAATTATTTATATAAAGGATTAAAGTTTTTTCTCAATAACACTAGACTTTCTGGAAATATGAAACATTTGAGACATCTTCTGAATATTCCTACTTATGAGCATATTAAATTTAATGATAATGTTAAATGACATAAACCGCGGATGCCATTTATTAACATTAACGTTGATGGCTGTTGGAGTCCCTTATCTGCTAGTGTAGGAGGAGTTTGTCGAGACCGTTTAGGTTCTATTCTTTATTGGTTCTCAGCATGTACTTTTTCTGATTCCTCTTTGGCTGCTGTAGCTGATGCTTTTATCTATGGTCTGCAGATGGCTATCAATTATGGTTGGAAATTTATTATTATGGAAACTGATTCTTTTGTTCTTTGGAAGTTTTGTCAATTGTAGCAAGATTATCATTGGAGTATCAATATTCTTTGGTCTCATACCAAGCAAGAAGGCAATAAAGCCGCTCACTGAGCGACTAAATGGGGATTAAAGATGCAAGGTGCTACAGTCTCAAAGATTATTCATTATAATCTGATGCTTTTAGCCTTAAAGGATGTTGAATAGTTTGGTGGCTATTTGGTTGCTCTTAGTTATGTTGTTTTCTATTTTTGTTTTTCTTTGATTCGTTTTTAGTGGCTTTGATTGTTTGGTGTTTTGTGTGTTGAGTCTTCTTGTATTTTGGTGTGAGTGAGTTATATTTTTCTTTTTTGGATAGAGGTCCTTTTTACTTTCTTTGTGTATTTGTAGGGGGTGTGTGTTGGGACCTTTTTCCCGGGCTTGTATATTTTTTCTTATGTAATAAAAAAATATAACCTTGTTTTGCTTAAAACGAAACTCTGATAAAAAGTATTCTTATCGCTCTTCCCTCCTACATCCTACAGGTGGCTATCATGAAGAAGGGTATTCAATAACTCAATAAAAGATCTTTCAACAGATTCCTTTGCTCTGGGTAAAAAAACAAAAGATCCGGGCTAGTTGGCAAAAATCTTGCAAACCTCTTGCTGCAGTGGGACTAGGTTTTAACGGGTTCCAACACCACAATCTCAATGAAACATGGCATGCATAAAACAGATGCAAATGAAACATCTGATTGGATTAGGCTCCAATTCAGTTGGAGTTAGGCTAGGGTTAGGCTGGAGTTGGGATAGTCAGGCTAGGTTAGGCTAAGGTGAGGCTAGCTTAGGCTATGGTAAAGCTAGGGTCAGGTTGGGCTATATTTAGGCTAGTTTTGGCTAGGTTGGGCTAGGGTCAAGCTAGGTTGAGCTAGCTTGGGTTCAAGCAATATTAGGTATTGGTTATGTTAGGCTCAAGCTAGGTTAGGTTCGGGCTAAGTTGGGTTTCAGCTAACCTTTACTAAACATAATTGATTCATTTTAATTATTTTTATATAAAAATATGAAAAGAACTAAAATAAATAAAATAAAACTAGAGAAATGAAAATTTTACTGTTAGCCAAACATAGAGGAAAATGAAGCACTACGTTGGAGAGGGAACACATTGAAGAGGGAGGAGGCAGAGGAGGAGGAGGAATGTGAGCGCTTTGAAACATAGAGATGGGGAGGTATTTATAAATGTCGAGAAGCTCGGGGTCGATAGATGGAACCATGTGCTCCCACAAATCGACCTCAGTCACTGTCAATCGGAGCATTGATCATCTCTCCTGATCGTTTTTGGATGAAGTAGGAAGGGGTTGGAAATCCCTTGGATTGCCTGCAGAGCTCTAGTGGGTGACGGACAGCGAAAGCGACACGTCATTTGGCGAAAATTGAGTTGTAAAGGCCCGGATCGCCGTCGGAGTGGGTGCACCGTCAGGTTAGCGAGAAGTTGCTAGTGGTAACTAACACGAGTGTAATGCGCTTGAGGTGCACCAACACTGGTTGTTTTTGTGGTGTGGGGGCGCCACATGGGCATAGGAGAGCTAAGAGGGACCAAGATGCAGATGCACACTATGACAATATGGTGGTACTACCACTACCTAAAGAGTCATGGGTGCACCTTATGGTTCGGGTGAGCCTCCGACACCCTAGGAAATGTTGGTGTGCCTCTCTACGGTGTGGGGGAGCTGTAGAAGCCCTATATTGTGCGGGTGTGCCAACTAATTAATAATTATATCAACTAAAAGAGAAAATTAAAGGAATCTCCAGAGTTCCTAGTTTTTAAAAACTAGAGTTATTAATTTTTTTTATTTTCACTTTTATATTATTCTTATTATGTGATGTGTGAATTTTTTTTTTCTTGTATAATAGGTGTGTCTCATATCCAAATTATATCATGTCAATATTTCCGTATTAATATCATGTCAACATCCCTGTATTCATATAGATGCAACTGCATTAAAATTATTGTTTAAGAAATTATTTGTTAGTATTTGAAATGTTCGCTCGAACTAATTCCACATTTGCCGCAAAAAAACTGCTAGAATTTTTAAAAAATGTTACAACTTCCGCCACGTGGTCTGTAAGGCATAAATTTTGCCTAATCCGATTAACATTTCTCACTTTCATAAATTCGCCGGGAAACGATGTCTGCTTCCCTTACTATATTTATCTAATTGAAGTGGTCGGCCTACACAACAAATTACTATTAAAAGCCCTCCGGTTCCACCAAGCTTGCAAAAGCCTACACCAACCCAAAAACCCAAAAAGCAAATAAAGAATAAAACCACAGCCACAATCCTCTTTCCATCCTATCTGACATCAAAAACAGAGAAAATAAGCCACACCTTCCCATCCTCTTTCCTCACCATGGCAAGAATGCTACAACTTGTCCCTTTAAAAGACTTTGATCCCTCACCTCTTCCCCTTCCCCTTTTCCTTATCTTCCTCGCTGCACTCTTTATTCTCGCCATCTTCTCCCTCATTTCTGCCCTTTGTGCTTCCCATCACCCCAAGTCACGCTCGCGTTCACCGCCACCAACATCGATATCTTCATCAGAAGAACATGACTCAAAGGTAACAGTTTTTCCTGCAACACACGGGGCAATCGGCCCTACGGACCCTCCCAGCCCTATCAAGCACATGACACCACGGCGGAAGCTGTCCATGAGCCTAAGCCTAAAACTCCCTGAAAGGTTGACGTGCGTGCGGACAGGGAAAAAAGAGGCTCAGGAGAAGGAGAGGACGACTTCTAAAGATTCGACGTGGATGAAGGCCATTATTCTTGGAGGGAAATGCAAGGTTCCTGAAAATGGTGAGCGCGAAGATGACGAAATTATTGTTTACGACGAGAATGGGAACAAGCAGAGGATTTATCATCCCAGGACTCCGAGATCAACACCAGTGTCAAGAACAAACTCCTTCATCATCCCTTCTAGCCATGTGATTGTGTGATGGATCTGGTTCATGAAAAATCTTTTTTTTGTTAGAAAAATGTTTTTTTTTCCCGTTTTAGCTAATCTCAATGTAAAGTATGGTATGATGTTATAAGCGGTAGAGAGGAGTAGGAGATCATTATCTTTTGCTTCTTGGATTGATTAGTTTTTTTTTTTTTTAATTCGAAATTTTGCATTAGAATGTTTTAATTAAATATTTATTAGAAAGATAATTATGTTATTGAATTTATTGTTAGATGAATCAAAATTTATGTTACATTTATTTTAGAAAAAATCTTGTTAATCCTAAAGTTTTCAGGGATGCATTCTGATGCGCCTCTAGTGTGTGTTGTTTTTCTGCGTGTTTTATGTCAATTTAAATCTTTGGTACAGTGCCAAAAACTTGTTCCCTCCCGAAATTACGAAGTAATTTAGCTTTAAAAATAATGTCAAAAAACTTGACCCAATTTATATTAAGTGTTTAATGTGCAAAATCAAAATGTTCATAAAATATATAAAATAGTTCACACACTAGGAGTTCTACGCAAGTGCATGTATCGCTTCAAGTAATATAAGACTTTCTTTAAAAACCCCAGTATCGATCCCACAGAGAAGCACAGTAAGAAATCTCTTAGGCTAATTTTAGTCTACTACTATCAAGTCTTAGTTTGGAAGATGGAATTTCTTATGATAATAATATAAATCACAATATTCAAAACTATAAAAATTAAAGTAAGAAAGACAATTTAAAATGGGTTTAATGAATGCTAACAGAAATGTAACTAAAAGAACTAAGTTTACTAAATTAATTTCTATATTTCAAAATTAAATTTACTAAGACTAAACAAAGTTTTGTGACGAAGAGTTCAAGTTTAAGAAATCATCATTCCCTTTTACAATGATTATATGGATTATAAAGAAATTAAAATCATTTAAATTTATAAAAATTATTTTGTGTCAAATAGGAGTTAAATTTATAAAAATTGTTTATAAATTTCTACAACATAGAAAGCATCATTCCCTAAAACATGAATTTCATATATAAAAACAAGTTTACAAAATAAAGATATAAAAGAACACAACTTATCTCACAATCCTACCCAAGCAAATCTCTAGAAGTTCTCTTCAAGCACTTTCCATCGTTATAAGCACTCTCAATTCTCCCTTAGAAGTGTAAAGAATAAGAAATCTCTCACATTCCCTCGTCTCTTACAATCCTTGAAGAAAATCTTCGAGCCCTTGATTTTTTCTCTCTTGCCTTCTTCTTCCTCTTAATCTCACGCCACACACACACACACTTACACCCTCACGCCCAAAACTCCTCTTCAAGCCTTAGACTTTTTCTCTCTGTTATAAAAAATTGCCTCCCTCCAAAAAGAATTTAAAATTCCTTTCAAAATTTTATCCAAAAGTTAACTCTTTTGAATTCAAAAGACATGTCCAATGATTCAAGAGGCATATCCCTTCATAAAAGAACCTTCCAAAGTGTCTAGATGTATTAAATCACTCCAAGGGGTGTTTAGAACAAGTGTTCATTTGAAAATTCACGCAAAATTCGTCTTGAACTGCCTTAACCTACAAAAAGTCGTCTCTATGCCTCATATACTAGTTCTCTGGATTTTGGCGCATCATGTGCTACTCTGTAGCAGCTATATCATTTTGCTTCGTTTGGCTTTGTTTTGCCGCATTTTAGTTTTGTCTCACTCCTAACAGATATATCTACAAAATAAGCATGAAAACAACCTTTTTTTAAAGTGTAATTTCATTCAAAATTATGTGAGCAATGTAAATTAGATTAAGCATAGAAAGACATATCGAAATATGTCAAGTTAGAATTTTCTTTCTTCCTCGTTTTTACTCCAAATTGCATCATTTTTGCTTCATTTTCTCCAAAAGTTCATTTCTTGTACCTAAAACCAAAAATATGCGAAATACCTTCCTTTAAAGTGTAATATCATTAAAAATTATTAAAATTTAGCATAAAATATATATTAAAAAGTAGATAACTTTTAGGCGTATCAAAATCCCCCAAACTTAAACGTTACTTGTGCTCAAGTGATGCTTTTAGTACATAAAAATGACTTAGGATAGAGATTAAATTAAAAACTTCTACACTTTAATTTAATAAATAAAATAGTACAATTTAAGAAAAACTTTTAATAATTTAGATTAAAACTATAAGTTTAAGAATACTTAGTAATCAAATCTAAGATTTCTGAATCTTCATTCATTGAAGAAGAATTGTAATTTGTTATATCAAGGATATTTAGAATATCCATATGAAAGAGAATTTCATGAAAACTTTAATATTAAAGGTGCTAATACTCAAATACAATTTTAGAAAATATAATAAAGCCTTTTCCTCAATTTGATTCAAGTGAAGCCAATTTTTTATTAGACATCTCCTCAAGCTTCTCCTCACATCCCTTTTTTTTTATTTTATTCAGGATCTTTTCAATCTTTATTTTTAATTTCTTTTTTAAGTGAGTATTACTATATCTGGATAACATTTAATAATTTTGAACTTTACTATCGTCGTCTTAAAGTTAAAACTTTTTATCTTTCTTCACTTTATAAATTCATATAAGTTTTGATGATTTTTCATAAAGTCTCATTCTTTTCTTCTTACATGAAACTCTAAAATTCTTAATAATTAAAAAATATAATTTCCTTTACTTTAAATAGAAAAATATAGTCTTATCCTTTCATACCAAATATCTTTAACTTTAGAATTGGCCTTCGTTATTAAAAACTTTTACCTAAATTTACCATAATATTTAAAAACATAAATATAGTCATTTAAAGTTAAACTATAATATCGAAGGTCATGTTAAATTAATTTTAGAAATATAATTAATTGAGGATAAATAAAATTTAGTTTAGCTCTTTTTAAAAGAAATTTTTCTTTCCTCCAAACTTATCGAAGGTCATGTTAAATTAAATGATTTTTCATGATGTATCTTGTAAAACTTAAGTCTGAGTGAGACCCAAGTCATAGTGGACTCATCAATCCAACTACTCTAACAGAATATATAAGTCTAGTCATAATAAGAAGTTGATGAATCACCTCACTCATAACACACAAAAATCAAATCAAACCACTAACAATCTAAACATCTACTGATCATCAATCAAATTGATCAATCCACACTAAAGAAAACAGAATAAAACACTGAAAACCATGACTCTCTAGCACACTAAATCAAACCACACTGATAACTATAAGTTGCTTCCCATAAAGCGCTTTGTTAACATCATCACCAGAAAAATGATTCCACATGTTTCAAAATACTATTTAAGTAATCATTGATCAATCACCCAATCTTTTCCAGATCCAGGGATTCCAACAAAGTCCTTAAATTTAAAATTTTCTTTCAGCTCTTCTTTTCTCTGTTTAACCAGCGCTTAAGCACCGGATCTGGTGCTTAGGCGCCAAAATACTTTTGCAGTCCTTTCTTTCTAAAGACATATCCTTATTGGTTGCCATCTTCTACACTGTTGTTACCCTTTTTGAGCTGGATGTGAGCCTCAGTGTTTTCTATCTCGATTCGATCCTCCCTCCCACTCAATCCAATTCTCACCTTTTGAAATAATTTTCAAGACCACCGTAAATGGATTATGGCATCTGATTCTTATTTCGAGATTGATACTCAAATTTCAATTCACACCTCGGGGTCAACACTTATATACATACTCCCATTCTTTATAAATACCTGANATATATATATATATATATATATATATATTATTTTGTTTTTTATTTTAAGTTCCTGTGTGGTGTACTCCATTTAGGGAGAAATTATTACATACAGAGCACCTACATAATGCTATGTATGGGCCCTAGTAATATGTGGTATGTGTGCTATATCAGGTTCACCAATCCCGAAGATTATTATAGTGAAAAAACGGAGGTTATTGGCAGGGTAATTGGGGGTTATTAGAGGATTATTAGAGCATTAATTCTAATAAAGTCATAATAATCTCTCAATAATCTCTGTTGTTACACTCTCAATAACTTTCAAATAACTTCCGCGATTACACTCCACAAGAACCTCATAATAACACCACAGTAGCCCTCCAATAATCTTCGCATCTTGCATAACCCCTGCAATAATCTCATAATAACACCCTAATAACCCCTCAATAATCTTTGTTGTTTCACTTCAATAGCCTCTCAATAGTCTCTATATGATAATATATTACTGGAAGTCCGCACGCAGAGCGGCGTAAGTGCTTTATGGAATAATTTCTCCCATTTTGGGTCATGGTAGCTTAAAAAAACGGCTATAATGAGACAACTTTTTAGTGGATTTACAAAGATAAATATATATTATCACGCATGCAGAAGTTGGAACTGATCAACACAGGCGAAATGATTGAAGTCTCGAATTAATAGGATTTAAACGAATCAGTGCATTTGTTGAATAATTTTAAGCTGACCGAATTACATTCATATAAATTAGAAATTAAATAAACTCAAATTCTCATTACGTATTTAAAAATTAAATAAATGTAACTTAAATAAACATAAAATTATTTATTTATTTTCATAGTACGGACACGAGATCAGACACTTCTATTTAGAATATACAAACTTTTAAGTGTCAGAGATGCTACTATAATAAAAGGTATATAAATCTAGGTGTTATACGATATAAAAATGTAAGAAAGTTACATAAAAGTTCCCTCTCATAAGGGAACTTCAAGTTGATACGCCATCAACTAATTTTCATTATTCGACACGAATTTCGAAGCATGACATGGATCTCGAAACAATATTTTGAACAATGAATGTTCAAATAATGATAAAAACTCACCCTGAGCTCTGATTTTAGCGAACTTATAGTCAAACATATCAGCTTGATGAGACAAACCTAATGATATCAAAGTCAGTCAAGTCCGAGTCAAATCAAGCCCAGATTAAGCCATTAAACTATACTTGAAAAATTTCTGGACACATTTAGAAGGACAGACGGGAGTCGAATCTTGCAAGTTTATAGTCGAATCAAGCATCTCGACAAGTTTATAGTCGAATCAAGCATCTCGACAAGTCGAATCGAACGAGCCCAAGATCACTCAATTCTATCATTAGGCATCCAAATTTTCATTTAACACCGTCTGATTTAGAGAAGCTCTCCGGACCGTCCGATCAAAATGATTCATATTCATGCATTAATGACACCTAGAACATTATAGATAGAGTCACACCCCTCACATGAGGGGAGAGACTTGAAGCTTCAGAGAGAACTGGAGGCTTTGAGAATGAGCTGAAGTCCAGCACCATCCTAACCATCGTCGACCACCGCCGACATTCGTCAACACCCGTCGATCGTCGTCAGCCACTGTCGACCATCACCGTCGATCATTGATCCCAATATTCTTTTTTATATGTAGACTTTAAGAAGTTGACACCACTAGTTGAAGATTTTAATCCTCGACAGCTGCGTCAAAAACTTGATCCCTCTTGATACTGCTAATAAGCAAAGTACAACAATAATTCAGATACCCTTGAGACCCNATACTTCTGGGTCTGTTGACTTAGGAGTTTGTATTGGTTTTTATTGATCTCGTCGGTCAATGCCAATACGCGTAGTGTGCTTTCCCAACACATCACAACAATTAGGGGTCCATTTGTTGACCTCACTTTTGATTGAGGTTTAGTTTTTCCTCTTTAGTAGCCTAAGGTCTAGACATAAGACTTTCTCATTGACTATTCTTAGAAAACTAGACAAGGAACCCTCACCATTAGAAATTCCAAACTCTTCTCTACTCAATTTGAAGTTCCAAATATTGATCCTAACCTCTAGCAGTTAGTAGGTGGGGTCACTGGGGGGGAAACTCAAGATGAGTCACCCTTAGGATTGCTGGACCTTAGGGTTGATCTTGGGTGTTGGTAGAACTCAAGATGAGTCACCCTTAGGACTGCTGGACCTTAGGGTTGACCCTGGGTGTTGGTCTAGGGCTTAAGGTACATACTTGCACTCAGAATCACTCACAATCCTAAACTTAAATTTCTTGGCTTTGGTCCCTTGATACTTTTGGGAGACTCATGTAGGTGGTCCCATAAACCCATTAGCCCTGGGCTAAGTTTTGGCTAAGATCACTACATAGAGAACCCAAAATGGGGTTCCATTAGTCCAAGGCTTATTGATGGTGGTTCGCACTCTAACTCTACGAAGATACCTAACCTATCCTTTTGCCCCTAAATTCCCCGAAATTACCTAGATACCCTTGAGACCCCAAATTTGGCCAACATTCCCAAATCTACCCAAAATACCCAACTTGGTGCATAAATCATTTTCAAAACAACCTGAAAACACCCAAACTACCCAAAATCATCAAAATTGGCCAAATTACCAAAATACCCCTCCTTACCCCAAAATTTCCAAAAAATCTCAAAATTTTCAAAACCTCCAAAATAATCTCAATTTCATTTTCCTCAACTATCACATGACCCAATTTGGCCAATTTGGCTATCTTTGATTAAAACCCTCACATTTCCCTTTAAAGGCCCATATTTTCCTCAAATCACTCCAAATGTTTATCAAATTGGTCTCAATTTACCCCAATTTCAATTCTAAACTTATATCCACTATTGAAGTGACCAATATAAACCAAATACAAGCTTAATTATTCCATCATTTGAACCCAATTTTAATTTAGATCAAAACCCCAATTTAGGCCCCATGACTTGGTTCCACAAAATTGAACCCATGGCCTACTCCATTTGTCACAATTTGTGTTGAAAACCATTCATAACATCTCCATACATCAAACATGACCTTCAATTGGCCTTGTTGAGGCCTTAATCTTTTTTTATTTTAACTTAAGTCCAAAAAGCCCCANTTAATCTTTACAAACCCTAAATAACTAAGATAATTAATTTTGAAAAATACAAACAACAAAATGACTTGATTTTTAATTTCTACTATTTTTTAGGATCCAGAGAACTCACCATAAAAATTCCAAAGCATTTTGAGTTCATTTTATAACTTAAGTTGATTTTTAAATATAAATAACATTTTTGGCACTAAAATGATTTTTTAAAAATCAAAATATAACTCAAAAATTTATAAAACTTGTTTTTGGAGTTCTCTGTAATCAGGGGTATTTTCTAAAATAAAATGGTATTTAAAATAAAAACTTGATTTTTAGCTTATTTTAAATATTTAAATAAATAAAAATCCATAAAAATCACAAAAATAATAAAATTCATATAAATGTTCTAATGTACTTCCTAAACACTTAGGAACAATTATAATATTTTTCCTAATTTTCTAAATAAAGATATTAAATTTTAAAGCATAAAAATAATTTTTAAAAGCTAATATGAGTTTTCACTAAAAATAATTCTAATAAATCAAATAAAACTCAAAAAAATTTAAAATTTTCTTCTCTGAGCTTTCTGACCTCAGGTTGATTTTTCAAAAATATAAAACTTAATTTTTCCCATTTAAAATATTTATATTTAATAAATACCCCATAACTTAAAAAAATTCTTTAAATTCAAATAAAAGTTAAAAAAGTCATGAAATTTGGTCCAAAGGCTTCTCTAGTCTAGTTCTACCCCCAATAAAAATTTCAAGGGATTAGGATTTACCTTGGTCAAGTTCNTAATTAAGCTTAATTTAATTGCATGATTACCGTATGGATATGTTCGTCTCACTTAGACGAGTCAATAGGATCGAACCTGAGGTGATTTGGTTGAGTATAGGCTGAGATCTTAGGGTTTTAGTGTTGGCGGTCACGGGATCACTCTATCAAGGACGATGACGGGGAGTCGTTTGATCGCGCGTGTATCAGATGGACGGAGGAGATTGAGCCGGACAATGTTTCCTTACATGAACCGCGGGCCGAGTCAGCGGCTATGTGGATGGTAGTGTACAACCAGAGCGCGTCACGCGTGCTTTCGAAGCTGCCTAAGATATAATCAGCGACGAACATTTAAATAGATAAATAGGGAATTTAAGAAATCAAAAAATGATCCCTAGCTTTAAAAATTCATAGCTTGGTGTAGAAAAGTCATAAAAATAAAATAAAAATATCCACTTTCTCAGTGAACAGAGGAGAAAAATGTGGAAATAATTTGGAGTCCATTTTNTAAAAGATCTTGGCTATTATATACTTTTCTTTTGAAATTTGTGTATAAAGTTGAAACATGAATTTTCTAACACACAAACCTTCCTTTTATTAATCTTCATGTCCTGCATGAACCTCCTCCAATCCTCCATGGCCTCCTTAGCCATGCTCAAGCCAACTACAAAGGTTAAGAGGGCAATCATATTGACAGCAGAGAATGGAGCAATGGGCGTGAGAGAGAGGATGGCAGCGAGGAGGAAGTAGAGATTAGCAACACGCCGAAACTGTTCAAAGATGGCTTTAGGGAGAAAGGTTATAATGTTGTACTTGGTAGTGGAAATGTAATTGGATGGATAATGGAGATGTTTCCGACAGTGGAGGCTGGTTTGATTGCAATGTACCTTTCGGGAGAAACCTGGACATTGAAGGCCAATTAATGGATCAACGGAATCAATCAGCTCAGGGTTAGCTCGGCTGCAATTGAAAGTGTAGAGCTTGCTCCATCGGAGCTTCTCTCGCCTGAGCTTCTCCCTAATCTTCTCCGCCCGCATCGTCCTTCTAACTGCCTTGAAATTTCTATGCCTTCCTACTTGCACAAATGTAATGAGAGGAAAGGATTAAAGCTATGTAATCACAGGTGTATAGAGAATACCAAGAGAATGCCAGAGATCAGCATTCGATTCTACTCTAAAGATAGAAACTTGGAACTTTCCACAGAAATCCACAGAATGAGGATGAATTTTTTGGGAAGGGAGGTTGATAAGAAAAAATGGAATTCACACAGCTCCAATTTTCAAATTCGTAAAATGTGGAGATGATAAGTATCGATCTCGCA
>JXCR01056766.1:0-11522 GCA_002079205.1 Phalaenopsis hybrid cultivar | reverse complement strand
AAAACCCCAATTTAGGCCCCATGACTTGGTTCCACCAAATTGAACCCATGGCCTACTCCATTTGTCACAATTTGTGTTGAAAACCATTCATAACATCTCCATACATCAAACATGACCTTCAATTGGCCTTGTTGAGGCCTTAATCTTTTTTTATTTTAACTTAAGTCCAAAAAGCCCCACCCTAAATTGGCCATGTCTCAAAATCTCACCAAATTGATGGCCTTAGCCCAAAAATTTCCACTTCATTCCTTCATGAAAAATCTTCACAACATCTTCCTTGATCATTTGAACCATTCAATTTGGACTTAGCTCAAAGCTATCCCAACCTAGACCCATGTCTACTCCAACATGCCCAAATTGACCAAATTTCAAAAATCCTTCAAATTGACCCTCTAATTGAACTCAAAATCACTTCAACCCTTCACTAAAAATCTTCATAAGAATCATCTACACAGTGTTTATCAGTTAATTGGGTCCAATTGAACTCAAAATTACTTCAACCTTTCACTAAAAATCTTCATAACAATCATCTACACAATGTTGATCAATTAATTGGGACAATTGACATGGCTAGCCTAGCCCAAACCCAAGCTTTGATCACTTGAACCCGCATTGAGCCCATGCACTAAAGACGGCCTAACTACCCCAAAGTCACCAAACTAATGACTCCACAACCATTAGTTGGACCCTAGTGACCAGCCTAAACCTCTTAAAACCACCTAAACTAGTCCATAGACCAAAGGTCCCCTAAATAAAAGGATTTCATGCCATATTTGCTTAAGCTTAGGATATTTTTTGCCAAAACAATGCCTAAACACATTAAGTTGTTGTGACATATTCCCCTGGCTCACCTGACCTCCCTAGCCACCTCCTCTGGCCGGGCGGACAGCCTAGTGGCCGAAAAATGGCCAAACTGAGAGCCACCCCCATGAGATTAAACCCAATTCAAACCTAGAGGCCACCTCATCCAAATTAAAGCTTAGAGCATCTTGGCCCTCCACTTAGGCAGCACATTTCACCCCCCCCCCTCCAATTGGCCAGGGCAGCAAGCCTAAGGCAATTTTTATAAAATGCTCCCCTCCACAGTCATGGAGAGAGAGCTGAAAATTCCTCTAAGAGACTTCCTCAAATTGATCTCAAAGCCTCTTTTAGACCACCTTAGTGCAACCCAACCACCACATTGCCCTGAATCCCCTTGCANCCTCCACAGTCATGGAGAGAGAGCTGAAAATTCCTCTAAGAGACTTCCTCAAATTGATCTCAAAGCCTCTTTGAGACCACCTTAGTGCAACCCAACCACCACATTGCCCTGAATCCCCTTGCCTGAGCCCAATTTTTTAGCTCAAAATCTTATCGAAGACAGGACAAAGCTCTCCACACCTCTAAACTCCACCAAACTCAAATTAAACTCACCCACACCCTCACCACATTGAGAGAAGCCAAAGCCCTATAAACATCCCCCTTCCACAGAGCCCCTAGTATAGCTCTAGATCAACACCTGAAATTGGCCTTGATCGAATTTGGGTCTAGACATTTCACCATAGCAAGAGGCTTAATCCCTAGCAACGAACGTACCAAGACTCTCTGATCAAAGCTTCCCTTCTCAGAGCCAAGGTATTGAACCTCTCCTCCTCTTGAGCCTGTTTTGATTCTCTATTTAATTAAGCTTAATTTAATTGCATGATTACCGTATGGATATGTTCATCTCACTTAGACGAGTCAATAGGATCGAACCTGAGGTGATTTGGTTGAGTATAGGCTGAGATCTTAGGGTTTTAGTGTTGGCGGTCACGGGATCACTCTATCAAGGACGATGACGGGGAGTCGTTTGATCGCGCGTGTATCAGATGGACGGAGGAGATTGAGCCGGACAATGTTTCCTTACATGAACCGCGGGCCGAGTCAGCGGCTATGTGGATGGTAGTGTACAACCAGAGCGCGTCACGCGTGCTTTCGAAGCTGCCTAAGATATAATCAGCGACGAACATTTAAATAGATAAATAGGGAATTTAAGAAATCAAAAAATGATCCCTAGCTTTAAAAATTCATAGCTTGGTGTAGAAAAGTCATAAAAATAAAATAAAAATATCCACTTTCTCAGTGAACAGAGGAGAAAAATGTGGAAATAATTTGGAGTCCATTTTATGCATATTTTATTTTTAATTAATTAAACACTGATTTGGATGTTTTGATTCTCCATGCATGTAGTAATATCACCATGGCTTGAATTAGCATGTTGTTGCCTCTGTCTTAGGGAACATTTTTTTATTTTTTCAAAGTCAGAGGAAGTCCCTAGACAGAGAATCATATTTTTTAAGTTTATGCACATTAATTGCTTAAAATAATCATAGAAATTAGCATTTTGCTTAGAAAAATCCAAGAAATTTTTGGAAGGTTTATAATCACTAGAGAGCCTTTAGGAAAATTTCTCATAAGCCTAGTCATTCAAAGTACACTTAATCTTTACAAACCCTAAATAACTAAGATAATTAATTTTGAAAAATACAAACAACAAAATGACTTGATTTTTAATTTCTACTATTTTTTAGGATCCAGAGAACTCACCATAAAAATTCCAAAGCATTTTGAGTTCATTTTATAACTTAAGTTGATTTTTAAATATAAATAACATTTTTGGCACTAAAATGATTTTTTAAAAATCAAAATATAACTCAAAAATTTATAAAACTTGTTTTTGGAGTTCTCTGTAATCAGGGGTATTTTCTAAAATAAAATGGTATTTAAAATAAAAACTTGATTTTTAGCTTATTTTAAATATTTAAATAATTAAAAATCCATAAAAATCACAAAAATAATAAAATTCATATAAATGTTCTAATGTACTTCCTAAACACTTAGGAACAATTATAATATTTTTCCTAATTTTCTAAATAAAGATATTAAATTTTAAAGCATAAAAATAATTTTTAAAAGCTAATATGAGTTTTCACTAAAAATAATTCTAATAAATCAAATAAAACTCAAAAAAATTTAAAATTTTCTTCTCTGAGCTTTCTGACCTCAGGTTGATTTTTCAAAAATATAAAACTTAATTTTTCCCATTTAAAATATTTATATTTAATAAATACCCCATAACTTAAAAAAATTCTTTAAATTCAAATAAAAGTTAAAAAAGTCATGAAATTTGGTCCAAAGGCTTCTCTAGTCTAGTTCTACCCCCAATAAAAATTTCAAGGGATTAGGATTTACCTTGGTCAAGTTCGAAATTTTCTTTAAAAAATCCTATTTTTGCATTAAAATAATTATATAAATTAAATTAAATTTTCAAAGTTTACCTTTTCTCCTCTGATGTCTTAATTAACCCATGAATGAGGTGGGATAAAAATTTCAAATTCATTGGAATTGAATTTGATGAATTATGAAGTGTTAGAGCCTTAGGGGCAAATGTTTAATTTTGAAAATTTAGCCTTAATTAACATTTAGGCTTAATTCAAGGAGGGAAATGGGCAACCTCTAATATTAATTTGATGTTTGAAACATAAGGGGTTAATTGGTAGAAATCAACCTCACTTTCTTAATTGAAAAGATAAGTTAATAAATTTCTAGATTATTAAAATTTGAAAGTTTATTAAAATAAAATGAACCTAGGATTTAGGGGTATGATTTTTGAAGTCAATAGTTAATCAATTTAATACTCTTATTTGATTTTCAAATGAAATTCAAATCATAAATCATGACCACCTAAAGCTTAATCTTTTCAAAACTAATTAAGACACTCGCCTAGGCGTTAAGGGCTTAGTAGTGACAGGGTAAATCAAGTTTCATTTAAATGAGGATTAGAAAAGTAAATATCATTAAAAATTAGAACATCTTTCAAACACTTCAAGCTCAATTAGGACAAAAATTTGGTTAAGTATTCCAATAACACTAACTTGCCTCTTTAAGGGTCTTCACCCACATAATATTCAAAATTAAATTACAGGTGATAATTACCTTACTCTTAGGGATAATTGAGATGTCAATGCTTACTAAGCATTATGGGTATTTACAGGATGAATTATTAAGCAACATAATAAGTTTAAAAGAACTCGGGATTTACCACCAGACAGCGAAAGAGTAGCACGAACCTGCTTCTTTCTCTAGATTTGTTGGATACCTCGAAGATCTATTAAATTTAATATGTTTTGCTTGACAAAATCACCCTTAATTAAACTCTTAATGACCCACCAAGATATGACATAGGGTTAAGAAAACTACCAAAACCTTACTTTTTGCCTCTACATGAACTGCCTTAACATGCCTTTTAAGTTTCAGGTGATGGAATGAGAAGACTCGCTAGGTACGCTTTTATAGTTTACAGCATTGTCTTTATTGTACCTTCATATTGTACTTTTATACATGCAAATTTGCATGCTAAACAACGACGCCACCCTGCATGAAAACTAAAACTATCAGGATAGCCACAACATCAAAATCAAAACTAAAACTAAAATCAACCAAGATAAAATTCACCTCCACAATATTCAAAATATAAAACAACGCAAAATTTAATCACAAACATCACACAAAACTACAACTTCAACTAAATTAAGACGTCTCTATCGGATGATCGGGAATTCCTCAGAGGAGGTAACCTACGGTTATTAATGAGACTTGCTATGGTCTAAATGAAATTATGGAACTCATTAAGTTGAATTTAGTAAATTCATTTGTACCAAGTGAATCCAATTGAAAATAGTGGTGCTGGAATGAGGGAATCGTAGGATCCTAACCAGTGTCACTCTAATTAACTTTAACATGACCCCATAAATTTTAAAGAACTTCAACCATAGGGCCACCTGATTTGACATCATAACTTGACACACTAGAAAACTCAAACTCGTCACGACAAGGAGCTTGGAGCTAGCATAGTGGGCAGCATGGCCATCTTCAACAGCAGAACCTGTCTTCTCCAGCTAAACCACTCTTCCTTCCTTAGATATAAACAACAAAGCCAAAGGACTTTGAGTTTTCTTGCTTATGCAACATAAATCCTCACCTTATCTTTAGGCCTTTATACAGCCCTGCGACACAATATAAGCCTTAACTCATCTTAGGATTCCAAGGTTGTCGTCCGTCACGAGCTAAACCCTCACATCTTCCAGGCTATTTGTGTGATAGTTTCACACGAATGTAAGCCCTAAAAAATAAAATTGACAGGATGAAAAACCTAAATATTTCTCCTCTAAATGAAGCCAAACATTAGGATAGCTTGGGAAGTCACCGAGGTTCTCCCCTGGATCCATGACATCCCCTAGTTCTTCCTTCTTTGGACTCTACAACAAAATGTTCCAAATTTGAACCCATCCCCTCTCACACCTCGATGTCCGATCTCTTTGAAAATTCCTACCCTTTGAAACTCCTTGAAGATAATATTTCTTGATTTTTATCGAGAGTCTTCTTAGGTGATTTCGGTCATTTAAGATGTAATTAACTGTAGGAGCTTGCCCTTATAGGAAGCATGTCCGAACCCAGCTTAATATAAACCCTATTTAATCCTTTATATTAAATAAGGAAAATTATCGACAAATAAAATGGTTTCGCAGACCAAAAAGACGTCATATATCCCGTAGTTTATTTGATCGAGCTTCATCCTCAAGTCTTTTTTTATCCTTCGGGATAGATACAGGATTTGAGGTACAACGCTCTTTCACTTAAACTATGAAAAATATGGGNTTTTTTTATCCTTCGGGATAGATACAGGATTTGAGGTACAACGCTCTTTCACTTAAACTATGAAAAATATGGATTCATTTTGATTTCGTACTTTTCTAAAACTAAATATATATGTAAATTAAAATGTCCTTCCGAAGCGGGAGACGAGATTTCGATTCCGGTGACTGAGAGCTTCTTACGGGCAACTCCTCCAACACAAAAAAATGCTGACAGCTTCTAGCGACTCCGCTGGGGACAAGCTTTTCTCTTCATACAAATCAAGAAATATTATCTTTGCACATCGGCAATGTGTCCTTATCCCTCTTGGACCAAATTACCCTTCTTCTGTTGGCATACTTTACCCATTTCTGTCTAGGGAAAGTACGGTTAACTCCTTGGACTTCAGGACTAGCTGTTCAATCATCTTTGAATAGAGGGGATCAGAAGGCTGTTAAGGACTCTTTAAATTTTCATGTGGGGTCGGACCCCCAACAGGTGTGTCTGTGGACTAGTTCCACCTGAGCATTGCCTACCACTAAATGGGTCTGGCACTGGGTCCTAAAATACTTCACATCTCCCTTCCAAATTTGATTTGATACTTTGCAAATTAAACCAAATCGTGTTGTGATGCGCGCATTTTGAAATTTTCTTACATTAATTGAATTTTACACCTCTTAATTTTCCTTAAACAAAATTTAAAGTACCCATAAATTAAGACCCACCCGGTCTACAGATCAACCTATAGTTTTAGTACTTGCACTAAAAATTATGAGGTTTTTGGCCATATAGCAAACCCTGAAACTTTCAGTTTTCAAGCCTGCTGCGATGGCCTACCCAACACTGACCTTTTCCTGCAACCTGCCAAGGAGCCATGAAGCCCGTAGTCTCGCTCCTACCATCAAATTCAGAGCCAAATTTGAAGATCTCGAGGTCATCCTCGGGAAAACCCCATCTGTAGTGATGAAGATCGCCGAACCGGAAATACAGGAATCATCTACAGAATTCAGTCTGAACTGCCTTCAATACTTCTTTACCTGCAAGAAGTCTAAAACTACTGCCGTCACGACACCTGCTAAACATACTATCATCGTTGCTGCTAAGGGGAAAGAAGTAATGATTATTGAGGATCCAAATGAGGGATTAACCATCCCATTACCCGTGTTTGAAATTGGATCAAGTTTGAGGACTATACCGCTGACCCGAAATCAAAAGAGGAACCGCAACAGAAGTGTTCGGAGGGCCATCAAAGCCCAGGGTCCTAAGGAGACATCCATTGAGGAGGAGCCTCATCAAGTTGAAGAAGTGTTACCGAAAATTTATCCACTCATATGAGGGAGTAGATTCCATCCTCTCACGGATACCGATGGATATGAAAGTATCCAGAGAATCACCGCCGCATTACCACCACTTCATGGACATGGTGAGGAGAGAGAGAAGTTCACTCCTATCACCCGAGTTAGTGTCGTCTTCAAAAGGCTAGCTACCAAAGAAGGATGTTCAGTTAGCGAGTTACTTAAACAAGTGGGAGATGCAATTTCCCCTCGTATGAAGAAGGAAATTTTGAAGGGCGTCACACTCGTCAGACAGTCCCACAAGACAACTGGAGTACCCCCTACTCGCATCCCTGTTTGGTTCCGTTTAGAGAACAGAGTTGATGCCACAGTAGTTAATACTGATTATACCACCACGAGGACTGCAGGCCGTCGACCGGTTGAGTCGAGACTAGGTCTGAAAATCTTACCCGTCACCCATTATGGAGATATTCCTACAATCCCAAAGGAAAAGACAAGACGATTACCTGGCACTATAGTCGGTCTACACCTCGGGGAGCATACTTTCCCTCAAAATACCGATTTTTCTACTAAGACACTCTATCTCGAGACATCATCGTCGAAAAAAAAAAGGTATGGGTACCCAAGGTCGCAGCACCGATACAGTCCATTGAGCCTGCGGGACAAGAAGTTAAACCAGGGTCTGAAATATCTGACATCATCGCAACAATAGCAAGTGAGATGGAGGAACAAGTAGAGGATGTCCATCAGAGTCCTCCAGATCTTAAAGTGATCAAGGAATCAATAATTGAAGAGAAAGTTGAGAAATGCTGGATTGAGTTTTTCGAGTTAGCTCGGGAGCACGGAGTTTCTGTCGATAGCGATGATGAAAAATTTGATTACAATGATTACTTGGAGGAAGATTTCATGGATATCCATGTAATTGAAACCAAACCTTCCGCATCCGCGTGCGAGGCTCAACCTCACATCGAAGAGAATGTCGTAGATGAGCTGTGTAGGGCTGTCCTCCTAAGGGATGAGGAAGTTAGTCACAAGCACCACAATTGGCTTCTCCAGATGATCGCAGCCATGACCTCTATGGCCACTATTCAAGGGCAATCACAAGCACCACAATTGGCTTCTCCAGAGATCAATAAGACAGAAATCATACACATCACATATGAAAGAAGAGTGGTTGCTTCAGCAAACAGAGACGAGAAACACGGAAAGGATTCTCCATCAGGTGTTATACCAGAAAAGGAATTCAAGCAAATGGTTGAACAAATGTGGGATGCCTTAACCCAATCTAAGGGTGGGGCAATTGTTCTAAAGGGTAGACCTTCCATGAAGGAATTCGATGCCGTGCCTTTCCCCAAGGATTTTGTGGCCCCAAACTTCAAGATATTTGATGGGACTGGGAATCCCATACAGCATATAACACATTTCTGAGTCAGCTGTGGCAACACCAGAAATAATGAAGCTCTACTCTTCCAGCAGTTCGTCAGCAGCTTGTCAGGAATTTCTTTTGACTGGTACGCTGACTTGCCTAACAGGTTAGTTAAAACATTGTCTGAGTTGGAACAGTTATTTATGAAAAGATTCGCTAGAGCGCAACATCATGTGTATATTGGAGAGCTCATGATGGAATAACAAAAGCCTAGCGAAACTTTGGTGGACTATATTTTGGAGAAACCTTAGCATGAAATCTGAACTCAGCTACAGGAACATCATGCAATTGAAATTCTACTCAAGAGCATTCATGAACCAGTAGCTTTCATGCTCAAGGGACTCACCATCAAATCCTTTAAAAAGCTACTCAGTAAAGCCAGCAGTCTTCAAGAAGAAATCAAGCACATGGAGCCACGTGAAAAGGCTAAGGTGACCAGAGTGTTCGAAAAGAAATCAGAAGTAGTAGCGACCGTCGATAAAGGAAAGCAGCCAATGAAGTTATATGCAGAAGAGCCTCGCCAGTCTTTGTCACAATATGCTCAGAAACAGAGTAGTCAATCCAACCAGCGACCGCCTCAAGAAGGATCACCTCGAACAGGGGATAAGAAATGTCCCTGTCAGAATGACGCAAAACAATGTACTCTTTTAAAGATGAAGCTACATCTAAAATATTTAGAAGTCTGATGAAGAAGCCGGAGTTCAGACTACCAGATCCGAAGAAGTCCGAAGAGGTGGATAGGAAGAATGAACAAAATTATTGCCCATACCACCGTTTGCTTGGGCACACTATAGAAAAATGCTTCATCTTTAAAGACTGGCTCGAGAGGAACCTTAAAGAGGGGAACATAAAAATCCCGAAAGAATATTTAAGAGAACCAGAAAAAAGGTTCCATAAATATGATTTTAGCTGAGCCAACCTCCCCAATTGATCCGTATACTGGAACAGATGGATGGAGTACAACTTGGGATGAACTCAAGAGGGTCCTCAATCAAATAAAGGATCCATCAAAATAATCTTTTGCATATACCATAGAAGAAGGATGGAATGAGGTCTGGAGCAAAACATCCAAGAAAATACTGAACAAGATTCAGTATGCATCAAAACAAGCGTCCATTCAGAGTCTGCAGCATACCAAGCCCGAGATGAAGGTTTCCTTAGGAGATACATCATCGTCAAGGATAAAGAAGAAGAAGAAAAATATCACTACAAAGAGTGATCGCACGGGGGGTAGAATAGGGGCCGCCTTTATCAGATTAGTTGTCTAAGATTCGGGGAAGAAAATCCTCGAACCCCACCCTTAACTTTGTATGATTATCTTTTTGTCTCTCTGGGGTCTTATGAATATAATGATTATGATTTCAACTACGTTTTAACTGTTTCTAGTGATAACATAACTGATTATGACCAAGCTAACTTCAATCTTGATCCCCAAAATGATCCTCAATTCGTACTCGAGTCTGATGAACTCGTTGTCAAGTCTAAAGAAGACATCAATGATACCTTTTACAACAGCATCGATAACGAGGAGCCAATTCTTGATCATCACGGTGCACCGCTTACCATCAACTTAGAATTTCCGACGAAAAGGAAAAGAAACTGGAAGATTTGATAATGATATCTCAAGAAGAAGAAATCTTAGAAGTTAACTTGAGAAGCGGAGAAGTGTTACCACCAAGAACAGCTCCAACAGATAAAGGAAAGCAGATAATGACTCGAGAGGAGATACCCCCACCAGTGGAAGAACCACATGATCAAGAAAAAATCATACAATCATACAAAGTAGACTACAACGTGCTAGCTCTTCTTAGGAAGTTGCCAGCCCGATTAAGCATCTACGACGCTCTGATCCTGTCAAAGGAAATGAGAGAGTCTCTGGTTACAGCTTTTCTCGACCCAGAGATTTGTTTAGCTCGGTTGGTAAGTTTGTTCGTTGAAAGAACATCCTGGGGTGATCTTCACAGATAAAGATTTGCTGCTCGATACCGCCGACCACAATCGTCCACTCTACATTTCTGTCAACATCGACATATTTGTGTTGTCTAGAGAGTATTAGTAAATCCTGGAGCATCACTTAACTTGATGAGCCTACGAACATTAGCCTACTTGGATATTGAATCTCAAGAGCTTACGGCTGATAAAATGATGTTAAGAGGATTCAACCAAAAGGGAGAAAGAGCTCTTGGATCAGTTACATTACTTATGAAGGTTGGAGAACTCATGACAACCGTTGAATTTCTTATCATCGACGCTGAGACCTCTTTTAATGCTCTACTGGGTCGACCATGGATTCATGAGCACAACATGTTTCCATCATCCTTACACCAATGCATAAAGTACTGCAAAGATGGTCAAGAAAATTGCAATAAAGTAGACTTACAACCATTTTCAGTGCATGAAGTTGGTATCCATGAAGATGCTGCCTACTACGCGCCTCCAAGGAGGACTGTCTTCTCTCGTGAAGTTATCACAAACAAAGATGAAGATTCATAAGAATCACAAAGAGGAGGCCATTCAACTCTGCTTCAGCAATCTTCCACCACTCCCTTACAACGAGTTAGTGACAGTTCTTTTAGTTTGCACACCCGAGGTCGAGACCAGGGACGTGGACGAGGAAGGATCAATTTAATTGTTGAACGGACTAGGCCAACCATCAATGTTGGTGATGAAGACAGTTCTGAAGACAAGATAATGATGACAAGATAGAAGAAACCTCAGTGATGTAAGGATGAAACAATGTATGATCGGATAAACCACTATGTGAATATTATGACCCTTACTCTAATTCTCCCTCAAAAGATTGAGAGTTTAGAGATCAAGGAAATCCATAGTGTTGGTATAAGGCCGATCAAATTTTATCATGCTTCTACCTCCACTAAACTTAAAAAACTTGTAAATTTGAATGATGATCCTAATGAATTAATGGAATTGCTTTTTGGTTACTTCTCGCCTTGTGTTCAGAAGTTAATTCAACAGGGACACTTACCAAAATAAATGTCAAAAGATAAATTTTAACTTTTTGAAAAATTATGGAACGGTAAAAGTTAAACTTCAAATTCAAAAGAAGGTCTCAGATTTGGTACAGTTGGACCAGCCGATGATTCTAAATTTTTCGTGATTGTTACTAGTGATTCAGAGGAGGATTGCCT
>JXCR01056736.1:3054-43220 GCA_002079205.1 Phalaenopsis hybrid cultivar | reverse complement strand
TAATAATAATAATAATAATAATAATAATAATAATAATAATAATAATAATAATAATAATTTTAAAACTCTTCTAAAATAATTCGAAACCTTTAAAATATTCTAAGTTAACTTAAACTAAACATCTTAAACGCTTAAAACAAAACACTTTAATTACTTGAAATGAAATAAAATATTGAAACATTTAAATCACATAAGATAACCATATCATTTAAACTAAGTAAAATAAGACAGCCCTAGCAATTAAATCAAACAAGATAACCTTTAAATTCAAACTAAATAACTTAGGATAAATTGCACACTTAAGTTAAATAAAACTTGGGATAATTTAAACACTTAAATCAAATAATAAGTTAAGACACTTCAACTCAAAACAACTTAAGAGATTTAAACCTCCAAATTAAAACTTTAAACTTAAGCAACTCAAAATTTTTAAATCATTTAAAACTTTAGAAGGAATTGAATCACATCAGCTTGCAAGTGGAATGGAATTTCATACACGGAGAACTAAACTTAAGACAAAACTGAATGGAGAATGTCAACCTAGAAAATCATATGTAAAACTTTAAAACTAAGAGAATTTTGGTTTTCACCCTAACATGCAATTAGAAATCAAAATAAATCATGAATTAAATATCAAAAACCGAAACAAATTAAAATTCACAAACTCTAAATCATGCAAACTAAATCTAGGTAGATCAGTCTTGAAACCCTAAGTTAGCCAATGTAGAATTAAAACTTAGGTCCACACATACATAAGATTAGTCAAGTCTAGAAGCCTAAGTTAGTTTATCAGGTGCCCTAGTTAGTGTCAATGAGTAGAACATAAAAGATAAAAACTCTTATGATAGAGTAAACATTTCGGATTTGTGTAGACCCATAGTCTTAAGGATTTTCATCATCTAAATAATTAGATTTATTTTATGTCAATATTTTCTCCTCTCATGGTGATATATTATTATTTAACTATCATATTCAATCGTTTAAATCTAAGCATTTCAAGATCTATGGTGGATGGACAAGAAAAATGAAAAAGAATATCCCATCATACCTAATTATAGTTCTGAGAGAAAAGAAAATTATATTTAAAAGAGAAAACCTAATTGAGCCTCACAAAATGAACATTAATGAGCAGTCTTGGTTAGAACAATTGTATATAAATACACATTGCTCAACACATATAAATGCTAGGTCTCATATCTTATTATTCTTGTTAAAGGGTTAAGTGATTGCTAAGCAAAAGTTGTAAGTAAATCTATTAGATTTAATAAACTCATTTAATTGTCGCTATTAAGTATGACTATCTGCAAACAAATGCAAAATAGGTCTACTAAATAGTCATAAACTTTCAATATAGAGCACAAAATCCATCATATCAAATCCACAACAAACCACATCACAATAGTCAAAAAAATTATAAGAAAAACAAAATAAAATTGCTCTAACCTAGATCTTGATTAGTGGCCTAACAAACAAGTCTATTGTGTGTGAGTAGTATGAGTAATACAATGTATCATTAATGGACCTTAATATTTCAATTTTAATTTTTTCTTAGTTAAAATTTTATACAATTTAATGGATTAGTGTTTTGAAACTTTATTTTAAATTTTTATTTATTTAGATTTCACTTAGTATAAAATTTTAAAGACTATTATAATTACTATGATGCATGTGAAGGTGAGCCCTACCACTATAAACTCTCTGGACTTAGCATAGTGTATGGCATCTAAAAGTTCCTAAGTTGATTTAAGTTAATTTCTTGTTATTATTTAAGTTTTCATTTTATAAAATGAATATAGTAATTATTTAATTAGCATATTCATTTTTATTATATTTAACCTTACTTGGCTTTCTTTCTTATTTCAATTTTAAATTTAATTAATTATAAATTTGCATGAAATCAACCCCATTAATAAGAGATGACTTTATAGACTACTCATATAAGTTTAAAATTAATTTAAAAATATTTTTATTTTTAAAATTTTAATTATTTTAAATAAAAATTCATAAAAATAGTGAGATGATCAAGAGTAAATAAACAACATTCTCATAAAAAATTAAGATTATTTTGAAGCTATTTTAATTTATTCTTAATTCATAAATAAATTTTAAGTGAAAATTAAAAATTTATATTAATATTTTTTATTTATCATTTTTATATAATTTCAAAATATTTTTAAAATAATATTAAAACTTTCTTAAAAAATTATCTGAAGTTATTTTGTGTGGTCAAGGGTAGCTTAGAATTACTATCATAAAAATTTTAAGCTATTTTCAGCTAATTTTAACTTATAGTATTAAAATAAAAGTTAAAAATCATATTAAATGTTCTTTAAAAATTAAAAGAATTTTCACTATGATGCTCTGGGTGAACAGAGAATACTCCCATAAAAAATTTAGGATTATTTTAAATATACTTATTTTTTTATTTAAAAATAATTGAATGACTTAAATTAATTTAAAATTTACATTTGATAAAAAATAATATAGTTTACTAAAGAATCATTGCATGAGCTTATGGTGTTCCCAAAAACAATTTGAAGCTTTAGATTTAATTTATGTTTTGGGTGAATTTTATAATATTCTTATAATAGTTTAATAATTAATTAAACTATTATAAATTAATTAAACTCAAAATATTAAGGAATTAATAGGGAGGTTTGGATGACCCTATGGTTATTTGGTAATTTTTTTAGAAATAATGTGATTACTTTTATATATTCTATAATTTAATTAAATATTTATTAATATTAATTACTCTTTATCCTTAAAATTTAATTTAATTAATTTTAAATTTCTTTCATTCTAAAAGTTAGAAGGATTTTAAGTGAATTTAATTTAAATTTTCTTTTTTTATATCAAATTTTGGTAATTTTTTTTAATTTAAGGTTAATTAATTAATTAACCCTTATGGTTTTTTAAAAATTAATATTTTTTGAATAATTAAAAAACATATCACCTATTAAAAATTAGTCAAAATTACTTTCTTTTAATTAATTTACTTAGTTTGGAAATTAAGATAATTAATCACAAAATTTAATTACCCATTAATCTAATTTTGAAATTACTTGAAAATTTATTTAGAGGTTAATAAAGACCCAAGAAACCCTCTCAAGAAATTTGAGGTTAGTTAGATGCACATTTTAAGTTTAATTTTAAATATTCATTTTTTATTTTTCTCTAATTACTTCAAAATTACCCACTAAAAATGGAGAGCTTTATTTTCTTAGACTTAACTCTATTTTATTTTAAAAATTATTTGTTTTAATTTCATTTTATTTTTAAAAAATGTTATGATTTTTTTATTTGTGGTTTATTTATAATAATTGTTAATTTAGATTGTATTTTTCACTTGGCAATAACATTGGAAGGATACAATGAGTGGTCAAAAATGTTAGAAAAAGTATAGTGACATCATTTTCTCCATGCCTTTAATAAATATGATAATGCCAATGATTTGTACTAATTCNTTTTTTATTTTATATTATATGAAAGTTAATTTGTTGCTTCAAAATAATAATAATAATAATAATAATAATAATAATAATAATTATTATTATTATTATTTTTATGATCAATTCAAACAAATATCCTTCCTGATATAACCTTTACTCTCTAAATGTAGTTGAAATATTAAAAATTAATTTTTGGTTGTCGATTAGTAAGACTGTCAAAAAAGCTCGTTGTTCGCGAACAATTTGTGTTCGGTGTTGTTGTTGCGAGATCTAGATATACCAGTTGAAGTGGTATATATATAAATCAAACAAGAGAACGATTGATGAAGTGAAAAATAGAAAGATAAAAATCACACCAGAAAAGAACAACACAACGGAACACACATATTTACTTGGTTCGACAAATTGATTATGTCCACGGAGTTGCAGAGGATTTTACTACTTGAGGATGTTACACCAGTCGATCACCTCGATTTACAAGAGGAATCTCTCACTCTCACTTTATTGCTCTCTCTTCTTCTCTCTCTTTTCTTCTCTCTCTACACCGAGATGCACCGAAGAAACTCTACACCGAGATACACCGAAGAAGATAAACTTACAAGAGAAATAAACTCAATTTCTCTTCAGCCACAAGCCACCAAGAAGAAGCTAAGGGAGAACAATCTTCTTCTTCTTCCTTCACCGCAAAGAACTACCTCTTGCACTTCTCTTCCGTTTATCCCGAGGGAGCCCGAAGAAGAAAACTGTGACTACTTCTATTTCTGGGAGAGTCATTCAAAGTCTTTTATCACGAACAAGAGGAAGCGAAGAGATGTTTCACTTCATAAAAGAGGAAGACGGGAGTAGTTATTTGTGAAGAGGTGTGACTCTCCAAAGCAAAGTAACCGCCAAAGCATAGTGGATCAGGCTCCACCGTTTCTAACAATTCTCCCACTTGGAGACCGGTACACAGGCTGCAACATCTCCTTCCTCAAACTGATATCCTCCACTGGCGGTCTCCTTTTTCTTCAACATGTATCCTCCTCCACGTTAAATCCACCAACTTGAATCCTCCACCTCTGCAACTCAAAGCCTCTGCCGTCACTCCAGAAGACCAACTGAAGCTGTGCACAATTTTAGTTTCTCAAAAGTAACACCCACAGTCAACATATCAACAGGCTCCACATAGCTTTACACCTCCAAGCTATTTTCTGGGTCACTCTTGTCTCTTCTTACAACTCCCACTACATGGGCAACATCCTGCCTTTGCTGAAAGCCTTTTTCAACAAGTCTAGCCTTGTACCTCTTACTGACATCACACTCAGTCTTTACCTGGTACACCCACTTGTTGTGCAATGCATTCTTCCCTGGTGGAAGTTCTGCCAGCTCCCACTTGCTTGAACTTTCATCTAGCAAGATTTCTTCATAGCTCTGTGGTTCTTTAACATCTGTCTGTGGAACAATAGGAATAGGTGCCCCGAACCCACTTTCCCATTCACTTCCATCACTCCCCTGCACTTTGGCCTCTGGTAGATTTCCTACCACATTCAAAGACCCTGAATCCAATTTCAAATCTTCAACAAAACTATGAATTGCCAACAATAGTGCATCATGTGATTCTTCAGAAACCACATTTGCGCTATCATTCTCCATCTTCTTAGGATTCATGCAATTCTTCTTTATGTGGTCAGTCTTGCCACAATTCCAACAGGTTGTCTGCTTACTAAACTTTGATTTTGATCTCCGTATACTTGAGTTCCTATCATACCATCTCCCTCTGAAATCAACATTCAGTGCCGAATACGAATCTGAGACCACGCCATAATCTTTCCTGCGAACTTCCTCAGTCAAAATCAAATCATGAATATCATCGTATTTCAGTTTAGATTTACCTGCAGAACTGCTAACTGCTATCCTCATGGCTTCCCAACTATCTGCAATGAAGCCAACAAACTCAGTGCACATATCTCATCATCAAAATCAATTTCCACAGACGACAATTGATTTGTGATAATATCGAAAATATTCAGGTGTTGAGCAACAAAAACACATTCTGCCATCTTCAAATTGAATAACTTCTTCATCAAGTGCACCTTGTTATTCGTCGATGGTTTTTCATACATACCTGATAAGACTGTGATGAGATCTACGGTCGTTCTTTTCTTGACGACGATGTGTGCAACGGACCTCGATAGGGTCAATTGAATAACCCCCAGAACTTGTCGAACCAACAAATTTCATTCAGCCTCATCCATCATTTCAGGTCTTTTCCCCAATAACGGAAGATGAAGTTTCTTCCCATAAAGATAATCTTTTATATGCATTCTCCAATAACCAAAATCTGTATCATCAAACTTCTCGATCCATGAAACTTTCACTTCATCTGCACCCATCATTCTTCCTCAGATCTGAAACCACGCTCTGAAACCAGTTGTTGTTGTTGCGAGATCTAGATATATCAGTTGATGTGGCATATATATAAATCAAACAGGAGAACGATCGACGAAGTGAAAAATAGAATGAGAAAAATCACACCAGAAAAGAATAACACAGCGGAACAAACATATTTACGTGGTTCGACAAACTGCCTATGTCCACGGAGTTGCAGAGGATTTTACTACTTGAGGATTTTACACCAGTCGATCACCTCGACTTACAAGAGGAATCTCTCACTCTCACTTCGTTGCTCTCTCTTCTTCTCTCTCTTTTCTTCTCTCTCTTTTTTTCTCTCTCTATACCGGGATATACCCTCTACACCGAGATACACCGAAGAAGATAAACTTACAAGAGAAATAAACCCAATTTCTCTTCAGCCACAAGCCACCAAGAAGAAGCCAAAGGAGAACAATCTTCTTCTTCTTCTTTCTTCTTCCTTCACCGCAAGGAACTACCTCTTGCACTTCTCTTCCCTCTATCCCGAGGGAGCCCGAAGAAGAAAACCGTGACTACTTCTATTTCTGGGAGAGTCATTCAAAGTCTTTTATCACGAACAGGAGGAAGCGAAGAGATGCTTCACTTCACAAAAGAGGAAGGCGGGAGTGGTTATTTGTGAAGAGGAGTGACTCTCCAAAGCAAAATAACAGCCCAAGCATAGTGGACCGGGCTCCATCGTTTCTATAAAGATATAATATAAGTTATATAATTAATATAATATATTATTTATATATATTAAAATTAGGGATGTCAAACTGGCTCGTCGTTCGCGAACAGCTCGTGTTCGCCTCGTGTTCGCCTCGTTCGTTAAGAAAAGAACACGAACAGTGACTTCACGAATAATTTCGAACACGAGCTTATTTCAAACAAACTAAATTTCAAACGAACCACACACAAACACAAGCTCTGTTCGGTCCGTTTACACCTCTATCGATCAGTACTTTTTTTTTTGGTTGAGCGTAAATAATTGCACATTCATCAATAAATAGCAAAAGTAACTTCACACACACACAATATATATATTTTTAATTTAGGCCATAAAATTTGTATTTCTTAATGTCACGTTCTAATTAATATCTATGATTTATCACGCACATAATACTTCCTTTGATGAACTCCATGCTCTCCAAACAGCATAACAAAAAAAAAAAAAGCTCAGATAATTATAAATTATTATTTTCTTAAAATGTAAGACAATCATACTTGATCTGCAATATAATTTTTTTTATTTTCTGAAATTAACATCTAAAAAAAAAGGGGGGGCATTTGCATGGATACCATGCAATCAGGGAAAAATATTACATCACGACTCTTAACATAGAGTTACGTTCGGAGTCCACTGATATGCAGACACGTGGCTTCAAGGAAACATGCACTTTCCTGTGATCCAGCCTGGTAACACAGGAGAATATTCCTCCTGTGTTATTCCGCGCTATTTAGGTGTTATTGTGGTGGTATTGATGTGATATTATAACACCAAGAAAATTCCCATAACATAATAATACATGAATATCACCACAATAACACCTAAATTATGCGGAATAACGCGGGAGAAATATTCCCTTGCGCTAAAACGATTTTTTTTTGTCACATTCACATGTCCGCATATCAGTGGACTTCAGGGGGTTATATTGAACCAAGTTGGTTCTACGTTCAGAATCCTGATGTAATATTTTTCCTGCAATCAGGGGGTTATATTGAACCATATTTGAACCAACATTTGCTAAACAATTAATGGAGTGGAGGCAAAATGAACTTTTGAGGGGGACAAATCATTAAAAAGCCTATTCCTTTTCACTAAAATATGACCCCCACCCCCAAGGCAAGCATGGGTTCGCCCATGCATGCAATTCTTATTCATATACATATCTAACACTTACATTTTAATTTTTACATCTATACCATCCAAATCTTTCACATCACATACAAAAATATCATTATTTCAAAATTTGAAATGTGAAATATACACTTTCTCATAGCTAACTTTGGTGTCAGATATATCTGTAATTAAATAAGAATTGCATGCAAACCATTAAAAAAATGTCTTAAATTTTTAAGCTAAAATTAACACAAATGTTCAAATAATTTATTTTATGTCACCACATGCGATTGTGAAGTACAAAACGGGCCATGAATTATAAATCACTGATTTTTTTTTAATTTTATGGGATTCCAATTTGATTTAGGGTGTATTTGTTTTGGCTGTGGTGTTAGAAAAGTCCAGTTCAAAAGCTGCTGTTGAAAATCTGCTGTTCAAAAGCTGGTATTTCAAAAGCAGTTAGTCCGTTTGGAAAATATAGTTATAAAAATGTTGTATGTTGACTAATGACTGCAATACCCCTCAGTATATAAACACAATTATGATTAGAAACACACAATCTATTTGAAAAATCACAATTGTAAAGGTGCTATATGTGGAATAAACCACTTGTAACCTTTCACGTAGGGATGTTAATATTCTATCGACTTGAAGTATCAGATCAGTCTAAGTCAAGCCATGCTTAGCTATGAGATAGCTCAATCTAATGTCAATTCAAATCAAACATGGCTCATTAATTTCAACTCAAGCTCCAGGTAACAGAGACATCAATCAAATATCGCCTAATTTTTATATTGGTAGGATATGTGTATTTGCATTCCTAATATGCATATCTACTCAATCTGTTATTTTGACCCCCAATTAATGAACTAAGGTAAAAGGGCAATTTTGTAATGTGGGCACCGCCACCTACCACATCTCACCTACCGCTCACCTACCGGCCACCTACCTCCCACCTACCACTCTCTTGCTTCTATAAATAGAGAGGGTGTGAGGCTTAGGAGCANTTATCATTCATATCTTTATGTCCTCATGGCCTAACTCATATAATGGTATAACTACAACATCACTTCACTTAATCATAATTGTGTGTGTCTCTCTCTCTCTCACTTACTCCGATAAGATTTGTTTAAGGCAGCTTTCAAGTTATTTTATGTTTCATACTGTCTCCACGATTCTGTTTGACTGCTATTTTTTTGTTAAGAGATTTCTGTGGTAAAAATCTTATTTTTACAACCAAATCTATTGAATTATAGTAGCTCCCAGAAAGCTGTTGTCTGACTTTTAGTGAAGGTGGAAAATGTTATAGTATTCAGAAAACTTTAAGAAAATGATTTGATTGTCACATATATTTTACAATTATTTTTATAAAAGCATCGAATTAAGACTTTTTTTTTCTAATCTGAAGTGTTTGAATGTGATTAGAGGATAGAGTTAAGAAATCTCAGCCATTCAATTTAGTTTTGATGTTAGAATTTTTCTTTTAAAAATAAAAATTATTTTAGAAAAGGAAGTGGAATCTATCTTTGCATTTAAAATGGATTAAATGAATGAAGGGNACTTCACGAATAATTTCGAACACGAGCTTATTTCAAACAAATTAAATTTCAAACGAACCGAACACAAACACATGCTCTGTTGGATTCGTTTACACCTCTATCTATCGGTACTTTTTATTTGTGGTTGAGCATAAATAATGTCACATTCATCAATTAATAGCAAAAGTGACTTCACACACACACAAATATATATACTTTAATTTAGGCCATAAAATTTGTATCTCTTAATGTCACCTTCTAATTAATATCTATGATTCATCACGCACATAATACTTAACTTTGATGAACTCCATGCTCTCCAAACAGCATAACGAAAAAAAAAAGCTCAGATAATTATACATTATTATTTTCTTAAAATGTAAGACAATTATACTTGATCTGCAATATAATTTTTTTTTTATTTTCTGAAATTAATATCTCAAAAAAAAAATGAGGGGCATTTGCATGGATACCATGCAATCACGGAAAAATATTACATCACGATTCTTAACGTAAAGTTACGTTCGAAGTCCACTGATATGCAGACACGTGGCTTCAAGGAAACATGCGCTTTTCTGTGATCCAACCTGGTAACACAGGAGAATATTCCTCTTGTGTTATTCCATATTATTTATGTGTTATTGTTGTGATATTGATGTGATATTTTAACACCAAAAAAATTCTCAGAACACAATAACAAATGAATATCATAACAATAACACCTGAATAATGTGGAATAACGCGGGAGAAATATTCCCCTGCGCTAAAACGATTTTTTTTGTCACATTCACGTGTCTGCATATCAGTGGACTCTGAACGTAGCTCTATATTAGGAGTCTTGATGTATCAGTGGCCTCCGAACGTATCTCTACATATCAGTGGACTCCGAACGCAGCTAAAAAGATTTCATATTGAACCAAATTTGAACCAACATTTGCTAAACAATTAATGGAGTGGAGACAAAATGAACTTGTAAGGGGGGCAAATCATTAAAAAGCCTATACCTTTTCACTAAAATATGACCCCCACCCCCAAGGCAAGCATGGGTTCGCCCATGCATGCAATTCTTATGCATATACATATCTAACACTTAAATTTTAATTTTATACAAAATATCATTATTTCAAAATTTGAAATGTTAAATATACACTTTCTCATAGATAACTTTGGTGTTAGATATATGTGTGATTAAATAAGAATTAGAAAAGTATTCTATTGACTAATGACTGTAATACCCCTTAGTATATAAACACAGTTATGTTTAGAAACACACTGTTCTATTTAAAAAAACACAATTGTAAAGGTGCTACATGTGGAATAAACCACATGTAACCTTTCACGTAGGGATGTTAATAATCTATCTACTTGAAGTATCAGGTCAATCTAACTCAAGCCATGTTTAGCCATAAGATAGCGCAATCTAGTGTCAATTCAAATCAAGCATGGCTCATTAATTTTAACTCAAACTCCAAATAACATAGACATCAATCAAATATCAAGCATGGCTCATTAATTTTAACTCAAACTCCAAATAACATAGACATCAATCAAATATCGCCTAATTTTTATATTGGTAGGATATGTGTATTTGCATTCCTAGTATGCATATCTACTCAATCAAATCTCAACCCAGCTCAATNATTATTATTATTATTATTATTATTATTATTATTATTATTATTATTATTATTATTATTATCAATTCAAACAAATATCCTTCCTAATATAACCTTTACTCTCTAAATGTAGTTGAGATATTAAAAATTAAATTTTGGTTGTCGATCGGTAGGGCGGTCAAAAAAGCTCGTTGTTCGCGAACAATTTGTGTTTGGTGTTGTTGTTGCAAGAACTATATATACCAGTTGAAGTGGTGTATATATAAATCAAACAGAAGAACGATCGATGAAGTGAAAAATAAAATGAGAAAAATCACACCAGAAAAGAACAACACAGTTGAACACACATATTTACATGGTTCAACAAATTTTCTATGTCCACAAAGTTGCAGAGGATTTGACTACTTGAGGATTTTACACCAGTCGATCACCTCGGTTTACGAGAGGAATCTCTCACTCTTAATTCGTTGCTCTCTCTTCTTCTCTCTTTTTTCTTCTCCCTCTTCACCGGGATACACCGAAGAAACTCTACACCGAGATACACCGAAGAAAATAAATTTACAAGAGAAATAAACACAATTTCTCTTCAGCCACAAGCCACCAAGAAGAAGCCAAGGGAGAATAATCTTCTTCTTCTTCTTTCTTCTTCCTTCACCACAAGGAACTACCTCTTGCACTTCTCTTTTGTTTATCCCGAGGGCGCCCGAAGAAGAAAACCGTGACTACTTATATTTCTGGGAGAGTCATTCAAAGTCTTTTTTCACGAACAGGAGGAAGCGAAGAGATGCTTCACTTCACAAAAGTGGAAGGTGAGAGTGGTTATTTGTGAAGAGTTGTGACACTCCAAAGCAAATTAACTGCCCAAGCATGGTAGACCAGGCTCCACCGTTTCTAACAATTCTCCCACTTGGAGACCGGTACACAGACTGCAACATCTCCTTCCTTAAACTGATATCCTCCATTGGTGGTTTCTCCTTTTTCTTCAACATGTATCCTCCTCCACCTTGAATCCACCAACTTGAATCCTCCACCTCTGCAACTCAAAGCCTCTGCCTTCACTCCAGAAGACCAACTAAAGTTATGCACAATTTCAGTTTCTCAAGAGTAACACCCTCAGCAACATATCAACAGGCTCCACATAGCTTTGCACCTCCAAGCTATTTCCTCAGTCACTCTTGTCTCTTCTTACAACTCCCACTGAATGGGCAACATCCTGCCTCTGCTGAAAGTCTTTTTCAACAAGTTTAGCCTTATACCTCTTACTATCATCACACTCAGCCTTCACCTGGTACACCCACTTGTTGTACAATGTCTTCTTCCCTGGTGGAAGTTCTGCAAGCTCACACTTGCTCAAACTTTCATCTAGCAAGATTTCTTCATAACACTATTATTCTTCAACATCTGTCTGTGGAACAATAGAAATAGGTGCCCCGGACCCACTTTCCTCTTCACTTCCATCACTCCCCTGCATTGTGGCCTCTGATAGATTTCTTACCATATTCGAAGTCCCTGAATCCAATATCAAGTCTTCAACAGAACTATGAATTGCCAACAATAGTGCATCATGTGACTCTTTAGAAACCACATTTACGCTATAATTCTCCATCTTCTTAGGATTCTTCCAATTCTTCTTTATGTGGCCAGCCTTGCCACAATTTCAACAGGTTGTCCGCTTACTAAACTTTGATTTTGATCTCCCTATACTTGAGTTCATGTCATACCATCTCCCTCTGAAATCAACATTCAGTGCCGAACTCGAACATGAGATCACACCAGAATCTTTCCTGCGAACTTCCTCAGCCAAAATCAAATCATGAATATCATCGTATTTTAGTTTAGATTTACCTGCAGAACTGCTAATTGTTATCCTCATGACTTCCCAACTATCTGGCAATGAAACCAACAAGCTCAGTGCACATATCTCATCATCAAAATCAATTTCCACAGACGATAATTGATTTGTGATAGTATTGAAAATATTCATGTGTTGAGCAACTGAAACACATTCTGCCATCTTCAAATTGAATAACTTCTTCATCAAGTGCACCTTATTATTCGTCGATGGCTTTTCATACATACCTGATAAGACTGTCATGAGATATGCAGTCGTTCTTTCCTTGACAACGATGTGTGCAACGGACCTCGATATGGTCAATCGAATAACCCCCAGAACTTGTCGAACCAATAAATTTCATTCAGCCTCATCCATCATTTCAGGTCTTTTCCCCAATAACGGAAGATGAAGTTTCTTCCAATAAAGATAATCCTCTATATGCATTCTCTAATAATCAAAATCTGTGTCATCAAACTTCTCGATCCCTGAAACATTCACTTCATCTGCAGCCATCATTCTTCCTCATATCTGAAACCACGCTCTAATACCAGTTGTTGTTGTTGCGAGATCTAAATATACCAGTTGATGTGGTATATATATAAATCAAATAGAAGAATGATCGACGAAGTGAAAAATAGAATGAGAAAAATTACGCCAAAAAAGAACAACACAGCGGAACACACAGATTTATGTGGTTCGACAAATTGCCTATGTCCACTGAATTGTAGAGGATTTTACTACTTGAGGATTTTACACCAGTCGATCACCTCGACTTACAAGATGAATCTCTCACTCTCACTTCGTTGCTCTATCTTCTTCTCTCTCTACATCGGGATACACCGAAGAAGCTCTACACCGAGATACACCGAAGAAGATAAACTTACAAAAAAATAAACACAATTTCTATTCAGTCACAAGCCACTAAGAAGATGCCAAGGGAGAACAACCTTCTTCTTCTTCTTTCTTCTTCCTTCACCGCAAGGAACTACCCCTTGCACTTCTCTTCCCTCTATCCCGAGGGAGCCCAAAGAAGAAAACCGTGACTACTTCTATTTCTGGGAGAGTCATTCAAAGTTTTTTATCATGAACAAGAGGAAGCGAAAAAATGTTTCACTTCAC
Source organism: Phalaenopsis hybrid cultivar (assembly GCA_002079205.1). Lineage (NCBI taxonomy): Eukaryota > Viridiplantae > Streptophyta > Magnoliopsida > Asparagales > Orchidaceae > Phalaenopsis > Phalaenopsis hybrid cultivar. The sequence continues at coordinate 29,430 of JXCR01056736.1, read as the reverse complement.
AAAAGAGGAATGTGAGAGTGGTTATTTGTGAAAATGTGTGACTCTCCAAAGCAAAGTAACCGCCCAAGAAAAGTGGACCGGGCTCCACTGTTTCTAACATTCGGTTCGTCAATGAGTTCATGTTCAATTCGTTCGATAAGTAAACGAGACGAACGCGAACAATTTTTTTTCGTTTGGTTAGTTAAACGAACCAAAAACTAATAGTGATGCGTTCGTTCGTGTTTGAATCGTTATTGCTCGAACAATAAAATAATTTAAAATAATTATATATATATAATTTATGATATTTAAAAAAAATTTAAATTTCATAAATTATAATATATAATAAAATAATAATAATAATATATTAATATAGTATATTAGTAATATACTAATATAGATATACTATATTTATATAATATAAGTTATATAATTAATATAATATATTATTTATATATATTAACGTTTGGGATGTCAAACTGGCTCGTCGTTCGCGAACAGCTCGTGTTCGCCTCGTTTGTTAAGAAAAGAACACGAACAGTAACTTCACGAATAATTTCGAACACGAGCTTATTTCAAACAAACTAAATTTCAAACAAACCAAACACAAACACAAGTTCTGTTCGATTCGTTTACTCCTCTATCTATCAGTACTTTTTATTTTTGGTTGAGCATAAATAATGTCACATTCATCAATAAATAGCAAAAGTGACTTCACACACACACAAATATATATACTTTAATTTAGGCCATAAAATTTGTATCTCTTATTGTCACCTTCTAATTAATATCTATGATTCATCACGCACATAATACTTACTTTGATGAAGAACTCCATGCTCTCCAAACAGCATAACAAAAAAAAAGCTCAGATAATTATAAATTATTATTTTCTTAAAATGTAAGACAATTATACTCGATCTGCAATATAATTTTTTTTTATTTTCTGAAATTAATATCTCAAAAAAAAAAGAGGAGCATTTGCATGGATACCATGCAATCATGGAAAAATATTACATCATGACACTTAACATAGAGTTATGTTCGGAGTCCACTGATATGCAGACACGTGGCTTCAAGGAAACATGCGCTTTCCTGTGATCCAGCCTGGTAACACAGGAGAATATTCCTCTTGTGTTATTCCACGTTATTTATGTGTTATTGTTGTGGTATTGATGTGATATTATAACACCAAGAAAATTCCCAGAACACAATAACAAATGAATACCATAACAATAACACCTGAATAATGTGGAATAACGCGGGAGAAATATTCCCCTGTGCTAAAACGATTTTTTTTGTCACATTCACGTGTCTGCATATCAGTGGACTCCGAACGTAGCTCTATATTAGGAGTCCTGATGTATCAGTGGACTCCGAACGTATCTCTACATATCAGTGGACTCCGAACGCAGCTAAAAAGATTTCATATTGAACCAAATTTGAACCAACATTTGCTATTTGAACCAACATTTGCTAAACAATTAATGGAGTGGAGGCAAAATGAACTTTTTAGGGGGGCAAATCATTAAAAAGCCTATACCTTTTCACTAAATTATGACCCCCACCCCAAAGGCAAGCATGGGTTCGCCCATGCATGCAATTCTTATGCATATACATATCTAACACTTAAATTTTAATTTTTACATCTATACCATCCAAATCTTTCATATCACATACAAAAATATCATTATTCCAAAATTTGAAATGTGAAATATACACTTTCTCATAGATAACTTTGGTGTTAGATAAATGTGTGATTAAATAAGAATTAGAAAAGTATTGTCTGTTGACTAATGACTGTAATACCCCTCAGTATATAAACACAATTATGTGTAGAAACACACAGTTCTATTTTAAAAACACAATTGTAAAGGTGCTACATGTGGATTAAACCACATGTAACCTTTCACGTAGGGATGTTAATAATCTATCTACTTAAAGTATCAGGTCAATCTAACTCGAGCCATGCTTAGCCATAAGATAGCTCAATCTAATGTCAATTCAAATCAAACATGGCTCATTAATTTCAACTCAAGCTCCAGGTAACATAGACATCAATCAAATATCGCCTAATTTTTATATTGGTAGGATATGTGTATTTGCATTCCTAGTATGCATATCTACTCAATCAAATCTCAACCTAGCTCAATTCTATCTTGGTTGCTCAATTCAAGCTCAATTATAGTAATTTAGATTTTTGAATTCAATCCATGCTTGATCTAAGCCATAAGTTGGTCATATTTCAAGCAATCTGCGATCTTTAAGCTAAACTCAAGTCTTGCTCATATTGTGAAATGAAATCAACAACTACTATCACCTCAACATGGTGCATATGAGTTCATCATTTGGTGGTATCCATGGTTCAAAACTTGATAAAATTCATCCAACAAACATGGAAAATAAGAAACCATGAAATCATCTACTTAGGGATCAAACATATATGCACGACAAATAAATAAATCACTTCATTAAATCTGAAATTAAACTTTACCCAACCAGCATATCTTGATTATTTACTAATTCACACTTATTTAATGCACACAAGCATAATCCACCAAGAAATGGAGTCAGATGCCCTTCCTGGATTTTCAGTGGCCATTCAAAGATTTGGCCAATACAAAACCAAAGAAACTCAGAAGGCTAGCAATAAAGTCAATTCATAAGAATTCAGAGCAAGATAGAAAATTGAATAAGCTAGAGATGATGCCCCAAATCTAGCCCCTTTTGATAAGTTGAGCATCAATTTCTAAAGTTTAAGGCTAAAATTCTGACAGGCAGTGCTTAGATTTACATCCAAATGATGTCAATAAGATGTTCACCAAAAAAAGGATGGTAGAATTGAATTCATGATCTTACCGAGCGCAATCTTCTGGAAGCAGATAACAGGCGGGCAATCACATAAGTAGGGGGCGTAGCCGATAACCACAACATAACTACTAATGAAACCCTTCTTAAATCTCCAATAGTGGTCCGACGCTGAGATGCAGAGTGCTGGTGCCATTGCAAAGATCACTAGATATGACCGTAGACACCCCGTCGACCTTTGCAATCCAGTCGACATCTCTTTCTTGAGCTATAGTAGGTGTTGGTGGAGAGATTGCTAGAGAAAATCATAATGAAGATAGCAATTCAAGAATAATATTTTGGGGAAATGAGATACAGAGCGAAATGTCATACTCCGCTATCTTAAATAATAATTAGCAAGCTAATCATAAAAAAAGAAGATTCTAGAGAAAATCATAAAAAAAGAAAGCAATTCAAGGGACTCTTGAAAAATCCACGACATTCTAGAAGAAAACTGGAAAAAAAAGGAGAATATTCTAAGAAATTCTAGAAGTTTTCACATAATTTCAGAAATATGCTGAAAGAAATAAAATTCAAGAGAACTCTAAAATATTTTGGAAAGTTCTAGAATCATGTATATGTAAAGAATAATGTAGAACTATCTAGAGTTTAATATATTCTAATNGGTTCAAAACTTGATAAAATTCATCCAACAAACATGGAAAATAAGAAACCATGAAATCATCTACTTAGGGATTAAACATATATGCACGAGAAATAAATAAATCACTTCATTAAATCTGAAATTAAACTTTACCTAACCAGCATATCTTGATTATTTACTAATTCACACTTATTTAACGCACACAAACATAATCCACCAAGAAATGGAGTCAGATGCCCTTCATGGATTTTCAGTGGCCATTCAAGGATTTGGCCAATACAAAACCAAAGAAACTCAGAAGGCTAGCAATAAAGTCAACTCAAAAGAATTCAGAGCAAGAGACGATGACCCAAATCTAGCCCCTTTTGATAAGTCGAGCATCAATGTCTAAAGTTTAAGACTAAAATTTTGACAGGCAGTGCTTAGATTTACATCCAAATGATGTCAATAAGATGTTCACAAAAAAAAAGGATGGTAGAATTGAATTCATGATCTTACCGAGTGCAATCTTCTGGAGGCAGACAACAGGCGGGCAATCGCATAAGTAGGGGGCGTAGCCGATAACCAAAATATAACTACTAATGAAACCCTTCTTAAATCTTTAATAGTGGTCTGACGCTGAGATGCAGAGTGCTGGTGCAATTGCACAAATCACTAGATATGACCGTAGACACCCCGTCGACCTTCGCAATCCGGTCGACATCTCTTTCTTGAGCTATAGTAGGTGTAGGTGGAGAGATTGCTAGAGAAAATCATAACGAAGATAGTAATTCAAGAATAATATTTTGGGGAAATGAGATACAGAGCGAAATGTCACTCTTTGCTATCTTAATTAATAATTAGCAAGCTAATAGTAAAGAAAGAAGATTCTAGAGAAAACCATAAAAAAGAGCAATTCAATGGACTCTTGAAGATTCCAAGACATTCTAGAAGAAAATTGAAAAAAAAAGGAGAATATTCTAAGGAATTCTAGAAGTTTTCACATAATTTTAGAAATATGCTGAAAGAAACAAAATTCAAGAGAACTCTAAAATATTTTGGAAAGTTCTAGAATCATGTATATGTAAATAATAATGTAGAACTATCTAGAGATTAATATATTCTAATATAATCTAGAATGTTCCCTTAGTCTTGGAGAGGACTATAAATAACTCACCCCCTCCCCCTCCTCATTTGTATCAATCCAAGAACCATCCAAGGTTCCCAAACATTCAAGTGTTGTAATCACTATTTCTTACTCAAGTGTTTCTTTCTCCGATACTTCTACCTACTCTTCTTCCAAGAGTGTCTTGTGCTTACAAGTCCAATGTTTGTGATGGTTAGACTAATTTACTGCCAAGGAATAACAGTAGAGTTCTAGACCAAGGATCAAGTGAAAAGTTCTCAATACCTTTTGTCAATAACATGTGCATCATGGATGGTAACCAAGCTAGCTTAGTACTGACAACAAGGACTAGGAAGCCCGAAGCTAAAATGCTATCAACCATTCAATCTAAGAAGGGAATCCAACGAGAGGAGGAGCTACTTGGTTGTTCTTCATGATCCCAATGAAGAATTAAAGGCCCAAGAAGACATGCTAAGGGAAGTGGTGATAGTACTTGAGAAGTTTAAAGATGTTTTACCACCGTAATTACCAAAAGAGCTACCATCAAGAAGGGAGATCAATCACCTGATCGAGCTTGAGCTAGGGACTAAGCCATTGGTAATGGGATTTTACCGCATGGCACCTCCAGAGCTGACAGAGCTGCAAAAACAATTGAAGGAGTTGTTGGATGTAGGACACATCTGAACATCTAAAGCCCCATATGGAGCCCCGATTTTATTTTAGAAATATAAATATGGTTCCTTGTGCATGGACATAGACTACCATGCTTTATACAAAATTATTGTGAAGAAAAAATACCCAATTCCTCTCATTGCCTACCTTTATGATCAATTGCGAAGCACAAGGTACTTCTCAAAATTGGATCTTCAAACAACTACTGCCATGTGAGGAAAGTAGATGGAGATGAACTGAAAACCACTTATGTGACCAGGTATGGGTCATTTCAATTTTTTATTATGTCTTTTAGGGCTAATCAATGCTCCTGCTACAATCTGCACCTTGATGAACAAACTATTCCAACTATACTTAGATCAGTTTGTCGTTGTCTACTTGGATGTCATAATAGTGTATAACAACACACTCCAAGATCACCCGAGACACCTCCGAGTGCCACTGAGTGAGACTAGAAGAAGAACTACAAAATGGGCAGATAAGAAAAATGAGACATGAAGACACATGGAAAAAGAAAAAAAACTGACAGTATCAAGTGGAAGCCACAATAAGGGCATTGCGAGCTTAAATGGGGGAGAGTGTCACTCTCCGCCATCTTTAAGAATAATTGACAAGCCAACCATAAAAAAATGAAGATTCTAGAGAAGTTCAGAATGAAGAAAAACATCCAATTGACTCCAGAAGATTCTACGACATTCTAGAAAAAAACTAGGAAAAAAAATTCCGAAAAATTTTAGATGTTTTCACATAATTTTAGAAATATGTTGAAAGTAACAAGTTTCAAGAGAACTCTAGAATATTCAGTAAAGTTCTAGAATCATGCATGTGTAAAGAATATTATAGAACTATCTATAAATTAATATATTCTAATATAATCTAGAAAGTTTTCTTAGTCTTGGAGATGACTATAAATAAGAATTTCACCTTATTTGTATCCATCCAAGAACCATCCAAGGTTCACAAGCATATAAGTGTTGTAATCACTCTTTCTTAGTGAAGTGTTTCTTTCTTCAATACTTCTACCTACTCTTCTTTTAAGAGGGTTTTGTGCTCATAGGTCCAAGTGTTGTGAGGGTTATGCTGATTTAGTGTCAAAGAATAGCGCTAAAGCCGCACGAGTGAATTAAGATAAGTTAGTCCGTGAGAGAGAGCTTTTCTTTTACTTTAATGTCTGGTCTCCTTTAGTAAAAGCGAAGAAGAGTAGCTCACCCTTAGAACGAGGAGAGGTGTGTGGGCAGAAGAGCGAACGACGAGCATCTACAGTAACTCAAAACTGAAGTTCGAACTGTTCCATTTAAAAGCACGAATCAAACACACCTTAAATGTGGTTCGACACAATTGGAATGAAAACACGGTCTTAAAAGCTCAAACAAATGTAGGTGCTTTGTTTCGATTGTGGTTGTAGAAAAACTCTGTTCAGATGTGGTTGTTGAGAATATGTTTTTCAGAAGCTGGTGTTTCAAAAGCGGGACCATCATATCCCTTAGTATAAACACAGTTTTGTTCCAAAACTTTTTGGAAAAAAATAGCTCTGAAAGCTATTGTGGAATAGACTCAATGAAAATTTATCATGTTATTCTTAGTCACAACACCTGCCCTCAAAATAAACATACATACATAAGTTTCAAATAATCCATCTGTTATTTTGACCCCCATTTATTTAACTAAGGTAAAATGGCACTTTTGTAATGTGGTACCGCTCACCTACCACATGTCACCTACCGCTCACCTACCGCCCACCTACCACACTCTTGCTCCTATAAATAGAGAGGGGTGAGGCTTAGGAGAGCAAGGGAAGAAATCTTAAGGGTGTGAGGCTTAGGAGAGGAAAGGGAAGATATCTTAAGCTATCACGAAGGAGGAGCAAGAGAAGAGATCTTAAGCTATCACGAAGGAGGAGCAAGGGAAGAAATCTTAAGGGTGTGAGGCTTAGGAGAGGAAAGGGAAGAAATCTTAAGGGTGTGAGGCTTAGGAGAGGTAAGAGAAGAAATCTTAAGGGTGTGAGGCTTAGGAGAGGAAAGGGAGAAGAGATCTTAAGCTACCACAAATAAGGAGAGAATAGCTAGAGAGTTAGAGAGGAGGAGAGTATCTTNCCCCCCCCTCATTTGTATCCATCCAAGGTTCCCAAACATTCAAGTGTTGTAATCACTATTTCTTACTGAAGTGTTTTGTGCTTACAAGTCCAATCTTTGTGACGACTAGACTAATTTACTGCCAATGAATAACACTAAAGCCGCACGGATGACTTGAGATAAGTTAGTCAATGATAGTAGAATTCTAGACCAAGGATCAAGTGAACAAGTTCTCAAAACCTTTTGTCAATAACATGGGTAACCAAGCTAGCTTAGTACTGACAACAAGGACTAGGAAGCCCGAAGCTAAAATGCTATCAACCATTCAATTTAAGAAGGGAATCCAACGAGAGGAGGAGAGCTACTTGGTTGTTCTTCATGACCCCAATGAAGAATTAAAGCCCCAAGAAGACATGCTAAGGGAAGTGGTGATAGTACTTGAGTATTTTAAAGATGTTTTACCACTGAAATTACCAAAAGAGCTGCCATCAAGAAGGGAGATCAATCACCTGATCGAGCTTGAGCCAGGGACTAAGCCATTGGTAATGGGATTTTACTGCATGGCACCTTCAGAGCTGACAGAGCTGCAAAAACAATTGAAGGAGTTGTTGGAGGTAGGTCTCATCTGAACATCTAAAGCCCCATATGAAGCCCCGATTTTATTTCAGAAATAGAAATATGGTTCCTTGTGCATGCACATAAACTACCAGGCTTTATACAAAATTATCGTGAAGAACAAATACCCAATTCCTCTCATTGCCTATCTTTATGATCAATTGCGGAGCACAAGGTACTTCTCAAAATTGAATCTTCAAACAAGCTACTACCAAGTGAGGATAGTAGAAGGAGATGAACTGAAAAATGTGACCAGGTATGGGTCATTTCAATTTTTTATTATGCCTTTTAGGGCTAATCAATGCTCCTGCTACAATCTGCACCTTGATGAACAAACTATTTCAACCATACTTAGATCAGTTTGTCATTGTCTACTTANGTAAAAGATCTGTGTTTGCTTGTGTTCTTTTTCGTCTCATTTCTATGCCAGGAAGTATATATCTCACAACACCATCCATAGAATAATGAGGCAAATTTATATACCTAGCAAGATTTCGAGATCCAGACCCATTTTAAATGAACAAAATAGCCAGATGGGCACCACACATGTCAAAAGAGTGTCAAAATAGCCCACAGAAAGCAGCTTTATCATAAATATTCAAACAGTGCTACTGATTGCATCACTCCTTTCATGTGAAATAGCAACTCATCTAGCCAGACAAACTCAATTACTAGATGAAGTTTATAAAATGTTGGAGGCATCATAGGATAACTATGAACGAATCAAGTAAAAAATTTTTTAAATGCATGTCAGTAACAAGATATCAAATACATCCCCGCAAGCTTCCTTCATAGTAGCAACTTTTTTTCTTAAAATAGATGACAAGATACGAAATAACTACTTTTCTTTTGAATGCTAACAGGTAACATGAGATCATAACAGGAAATAAGAAGTGTTGGAAGACATCGCGGCCGGGTAATTGAAACTCAACACGCTAAGAAAGGCATGCATGGGATACAAGCACGCAACATGTCACAACACTTTTTTTTTTCCGTTCCATCGTGCATGTCGCCCACGAGTTTTCCTTGCCACGCTAAGAAAAACGTGTAAGTTTTCCGCTCGTCACCCCAAGCACGTCACGAAAAAAGTTGCGCCGCGAATGCCGCATACTAGTTTCTCTCGCCACGCTAAGAAATGAGTGCACGATTTCTGCTCGTTGCGCCAAACACCTCGCAAAGTCAGGTAGCGTCGAAAATGTTGCCCGCTAGTTTCCCTCACCACACTAAAAAAGGCGTGCACGAGTTTCGCTAGCTGCATAAAATGCGTCAAGATCGACATTTTAAGATCTGTAACCGTTATACTTTCGGTGCGGCAAAGTGATGATTTAGTCAGTCAGACCTATTATGACCTCATGTACATTATTCCCCTAGCCTAAACAATTAACTCGCTTTACAAAATATAGCCGTATATGTCAGCTTCAAACCCACACATTCATAAATCATATTTTCCCTCAAGCAATATAACTAAAATAAGTAGATGTTTGATGCTCACGGATTGCAGAGCAGTAAGGTGGAAGGCTTGGGCTCCAAGCGAAATGAAGCTCTAAGTTGCTGCAGAGGGATTTCAGGCAGTGGAAGGAATGAGGAAAAAAAAGGAGCAAGTTTTGGTAAGCAAGAGGGATGTATCGGGATGGTAAATTGGACTTTCCATATGCAAGGTGCGGTCCATTTCATGATCGAAAGTTATTTGAGCAGCTTTCGGTGACTATCGAGATGAATTTGATTTAAATTACACGTCATGCGTAAACCTATCGTTTTCACCGCGCTCACTCCTTCCTATCACATAATACCTCTCATTAGAAAATTTTTATGTTCCGGACGCGCTCACAAAGTTCGTTTTGTGATCAGAGGCTGTACGAGCAACTTTGATGATAATTAAAATGTTTCAGATTCAAATTGAGCATTTCACACTGACAGTATGTCGAACACACCGTGTTTGTTGTAATCGATCATAAAAGACCCCTTTTTGGGTAATTTCGATGTTTCGAATGCAACGGAGGAGTCACGCTCAATCGACTCGCCTTGTGAAGTATATATGAGAGTCAACAATAACCCAAATCGTCCAATTGAAAGCATATAGTTACAAGAATCAGAGTTACTGCCATCCAATGCAGAAGACAATTGTTGTCATATGAAATTGTTATGGAGGAATTGTGAAGTATATATGTTGTTTCTCTTGTATTGATATGGAGGAATTGCTTATAACAATACTCAATGTTCATGAAATTATGCTTTTATTCTCTACAATGAATATTTTTTTCCCACGAATCATCATATGAAAAAAGGATCATCATGTCTGGCTGACTATTAAAATTGATGTTTAGTTATTGAGAACAATTTTTTTACATTGTTGTTGAACATAAATAGCTCTACATTCATCAATAAATAGCAAAAGTGGCTTTAGAGTTCAGACATACAGATATTAATGTATTTATCTGAATATCTTTTAGGTCATATAACTATTATCAAATGTACTAATATTTACATATAATTACATACAAACCACTCAAAACATTGATATTTATAATGTAACTATACATGTGATTTTGATGAACTCAATCATCTCCGAACAACTTCAAATAGAAAAAATTGGATTAAACTATCCAATAGTAAATTTATCTTAATATGCAAGACAACTCTACTTAAACAACAATTTTTTTTTATTTGAATAAATCACACATAAAAAAAATGTTACATTTATTTAAGCTAGAATTAACTCAAAATATTTGAATAATTTAAGTTATACCATCACTTATGGAGAATGCAATTGTGAAGGATAAAAAAAGCCATGAATATACATTAGAATTGAGTGGTCTATATGAATATCTTTGTAAAAATTGAAGTTCATGTATCAGACTCGTTTTGACTCGAAATAATTAATTTACACACACACACACATAATTTAATTGACTACAATGATACAAAGATTTATAAATAATTAAAATTATTAATTAAAAATAGAGTAAAAATATATTAAATTCTATTTAAATCAATATTTTACTATAAATAATAAGATTTAAATCTCGTCTTACTCTTAACATCCTACGACTTTGTAATGAGGGTTGTCAAAATGGCTCATCATTGTTCTTGAAAAACTCGTGTTTAGCTTGATAAACAAACAAGCCGAACATAAACAAATCTTTTGAGCTCGATATATAAACGAGTCAAACACAAACAATAATATTTTTTGACAAGCTGAGCTTGAGCTCGCTCAAGATTGGCTCGTTTACATCCCTAATTGTTGCATGTGTGACTAGGGTTGTCAAAACGACTCTTTGTTTGTGAACGACTTATGCTCGGCTCGCTAAGCAAACGAGCCAAACACGAACAAAATTTTTTTGCAATCGAAATATAAACGAGTCAAACACGAACAAAGATATTTTTTAACATACCGAACACGAGCTGAGCCCAGGCTCGCTCATGTTCGACCCATGTACACCACTAACCACAACTTCCTTCGGCCCCAATAAAATAAATCAAATCCCACATATTTAAAATAAATAAATAAAATCTTCCAGTTATGTCTGAATCTAAAATTGTGGAATTTAGATTATTTGTATTCCTCATCATAATTACAAGACAAATTAAAAAAATATCATTCATTTATTCCAGATTTATTTCAATGTTCATATCTAAAGTGATATTTATTTTTGGTCAAGCAAAATAAATATTTTCTAAAATATATCCACTATTATAAGTATTTATCATATAGACTGTCCATAATTAATGTTACAAATACATGTGCAAGACATTTTTCATTTTTGTCCATATCCTCTATGGACTACATTGAATTTTTATTCAATTTATGATTCTGTAAAATATAAATACGTTGTTAATGAGCACACGATTCAAGCATATATTATAAGAGCTCGAGTTTGAGTTAGACAAGACTCGTCTCATTAGTTCACGAGCCAACTCGAATACAATGTAAATACTTATCTCTCCCTTGTCATACAAAGTTAAAACCCGTTTCCTAAACAAGGACCTACAATTTTTTCGAGCAACAACAACAACAACAACAACAGTAACAAACCATTATCGCCCAAAGTGGGATCAGCTACATGTATCCTTTTTTCTCCATTGTGTCCTATCACATGCCATATTTTCATTTAATTCTAATAAAATAATATCCTTTTTTATACAACATGTCCTACCCATTTTAGGTCCACCTCCATCATTCTTAACATAAGTCGAATCTAAAACATCACATCTACTCTCCTAATCAGATCATCAGCTGGTCGACGTTTAAAGTAACCAAACACCTAAAACGACTCTCTCTAATCTTATCTGCCACTAGAGCTACACCTATATACGTAATCTTCTCACACAAATATAAAACATTTGACTCATAAATATAATCTCACCTTCTATAAAATATTCTAATCAAATAAAAGTTCATTTATTTAGAAACTAAAATAAAAAAAATGATCATTAGCTTAGCACATCCCTTCTTATAATACTATCCACAAAACTTGAACTTGGTCACATCAACTAAAATATACTCAATTATTGCATTGTATGCCCACCACCATGCCACAAAATTTCTTCAATTTGCACGAAGAGCCAGGGCAGTATCATGATCCATTAGTCAATAGCAGGTAGAGAGACTATAACAAAAATTAATAGTATTAACAATAAAGTAATGAAGTCACATTACTTAGACTTATTTATGTGATGGTTGTGCCATTTCTTCAATAAATAGTAGGCAGTTGTGGAAGCCGTGAATGGATGGGGACATATTTGTGATAATTGAAGGGGGAAATTGTAAATTATGCTTTTTGTGGGATGAATTTGAAGAGATGGAATAAAATAGATTTATTAGCTTTAATATCACATCTTATATCTTATCTTGGTATTTTCCAACACACATATAAAGATGCAAGAGAGGCATATATTTTACGTGAAAAAACTCTGGAAAAGTAGCAAATCACGGGGCAAGCCGAGTCAAAGTAATCTAGTGGAAAATTGAAAAATATAGAGAATAATTCGTCTTCCATTCTAAAGAAGATGAGATTACAAAAAAGGACGATCAAAGCTTTATGATAGTAGTTTGACTATAACCACTATAGTTGGGTTGCAAGAATTGTAATTTATGGTTGCATCAATATGTGGTTTACTATAGAAATTATAATTGGTTGTTGTAATGGATGTGGTTGGTCAAAATAATTTTTGGCAGTAGTCAATGGTATTTTTAGTGTGGTTATTGGCGAATTTTGGTGATCGGGGACGGACTTTGATAGACGGCTGCAAACTTTAATGGTCGACTTGATAACAACTAGTGAAACTTCAAGAGTTAAGCTTTACTTGTCAGCTCATACTCTTGTCTTTTCCCCCTCTTAAAGTGAAGGATGGAGGCCTATTTATGATTTTCTTAGGCGATCAAAGTTGAATCTACTGATCATAAGTAATTTTTCTAATTTTTGAGAGGCTTAACGACACCAGAATTGAAATTAGGCGCTCAAACTTATTATAAGCATGCCAAATTTTAAATTTATTGGACTTTCCAATTGATGCACCAAAACATTTGACTATAAGTGTTTAATATGGGTTTCTTGGGACTCTGATATCACTTTTGATGTCATTGAGTTCGGTCTTGTCAAGACGTCGGATTAAACTTGTTAAAATAGAGGCATGGATAATTTTTTGTTCAAAATGCCTTGAGAATTGTGTCTAATGGCAACAATTATTTAATGACTCATCAACACAATTATTATTTTTTAAAAGTGAGGTACATATTTTCATGCTTATATTTAAAACATCAAAAAAGTATGTAATATAAATATGAAGATTTTGCTGTGAAATATATGAACGCATAAGAATTCTGTGCTATGCGTGTAAATCTCCATGATTTTCAACTTAGCAAAGGAGATTGTCGATGATAGAAAAATAAATATATTAACTTATATTATATAAATATTTTTTTTATATATATATAAATAGACAAAGTATTAGAAGCAAATAAGAAATTGAGGATTTAGTAGAGAGGAATTTTAAGAAGGAAAAAAAGATAGCCATTTTTAACTCAGTTGAAATGATTATACTAATATCAATCATGTATAACATGTGATATTTTTCATTTTTATTAGAGAAGACAAGAAGACAGTATGATAGACATGAACTATGTAAGATGGCACCCGAAGCAGGCATTGATCAAGGAATTGCTTGATCATTTCCCACAGGAAGGGAGGGAGATCAATGACGAAGAAAACTGGCAATGAACTTGGCAATAACGAACATCTAAGCTGAACACGAAGATGAGTCTCAACATTAGTAATGATGAGCATTGACATTGCTAATGACGACAGACATCATTATTGATGATAATGGACGCTGACTCAATGGACTATTTAGAAAAATAAAATACTCGACTAAATAACTCGTTTTTTGTTTCTTGAACATATAATGTTTACTTTTTAGTAATTTATTGAAGCTAAAAAGGACTAGATATCTGGTGAAGAGCTTCTAATAAAGCTTCAATTAGCTGCAAATCATAATCATTTCAAATTTAATATCTAATCTACCTGTTTCATAATAGTTGAGCGTATAGTTTCCTGCCATGAGATTACGAGTTTCAATCATGTATATTATTCTTTCAGCTCATCTTTCCCCCAAAAAAACTTATCGTGCTCGTCAATTTTTCACACACAAGTGCGAAGTAGTATGAAGATCACATGATTAACTAATACTGAAAGGCCCAAACTGCCATTTAAAATGGGACTGACCATTGTAAGCCCTTCTAGTTCCATTTTTAAGCCCAAACTCAGAAGTATGGAGACATCAAAATGAGTGGAAATGATATTCACACATGATATCCTGAGGAATGATTGTTTGAGTAAAGAGATTGAACTTGATAAAGATAGAATGAGAAATAGCAATGGAATGACAACATAATCTTATTTGAAGCCAACTTTTCAGATCAGCACATTGTCCAGCTTATCAGGCTTAGACCAATTACATCAATTAAAGAGAACCGGTTTGGGTTATGCTGTAACAATTAAGTATTATAGAGAAAATAAAAGGATTTTCATATAATTTTTAGTGAAATTTACATACATACATACAGTTCATGTCCCATGTATTTACATTTATCACACTTTGGTGTCATAAATCTATTAACGAAAAGCTATATTTTACCTTTTCGAAGTTTTTAATTATGGCATTTTTTAATGTAATATTAAAGATTTGAGGGTTGAGTATTTAAATATAAAGTTTAATTTGTTAGATATGTAAATAGAAAAGAGCTGTCTGGCATGTCTGTAAATGCCCCAAATTTTTATTGACCCGAAGCAAATTTATGATATGTGCTTAAGGAGGAAAGGTGTGTATTAAATATATGTAGGTCTGTGAATTTAACTTGAAGATTGTTAATTGCTAGAAAATTGATTTGAATTTTGGCTTGAATGAAGATTGTATCGAAATAATTGAGTTGAGTTACGAGCCAAAATTTTGAATCAAAATCTTTTTTGACCCCATTTCGAGTAGACCCTAGCTCGGCTTGAAATCGGATCGTTAACAACCATAGTGATGTTAGGGATGTGAATTTAGTGGATTTAGCTCTAAGACCGTTAATGACTCGAAAATTGATTCATATTTTGGTTCCAATCGAGATCGGATTGAATTAAACGAGTTGGGCTATGAACCAAAATTTAGGATTGAATTCTTTTTGGGCAGATTTTAAGCTGACCCCAATTTGCCTTGAAATTAAATCTTTAACAGCTCAAAATATAGGTTGAAAAATTTAGGATTTCTCTTGGGGTTATTGCTTTCATTGCTAGCATATCTAGTTTTAATTTTACTAGAACCAACATTCAAATTTTTAAAAACACTTATCTTTTAGTAGAAATCTATGCTAATATCAGCAAGGTTTAGTCTTACAATTGTACATGATTGGAGGCCCTTTCCTAGTTTGGTTGTGGCTCATTCAACTATCCCTTGCCCTATTAAATTATAAACTGACACTTCTAGATGTCCCTCCCATCTATTCCATTTCGACTAGGGATTGTAATAGAAATCAAAAGCCAAAGACATGATTCTTTTGCTTCTACTCACACTAATAAGAATCCCCCTCAGCCTCCAAAGAACTTCACCTCACTTTCTGATCCTAAAACATATGATGCTATTATCGTTCTCTTTTTATCTCATGACCTAACCCTACTTCTCAAATGCAAAACCACAATTTGTCTATTACAAACCAAAACCCCATCAATTTTATTTTTTCTTTATTTATGTCAATATAATAACATATTGAAACAACAGAAGTTTCATGAGTTGAAAAAAGATTTTTCATTACATGAATTTAATCCATTCCTATGAAATGGACCTTCTAATATTCTTAACACAAAGAATACCTCTACTTTTCTCGATGATAAAGGATTTTTTAATAATGATAAAGGGTTTTTTATTTATCATCAACTTCTTCTTGCTTGAAAAAAGTAATAACTACTTTTGCCCCTTCAATTTTGGCACCCTCCACATTAGATGGAACAATTCAATGATAGCCTATACTCATTACTGAAGTACAACTAGTTGATGACAAATTTGTTATAATAACTCATGCATGTATATAGCATCAAATAGCTGACACAATGGAGTATTGTGTGGCACGGTGAACACTCGACGCCATTTTTATAACACTGCACAACGGCAACGTGCCATTTTTATAACACTACGCAAGGGCAAAAATGGTGCATGCTATTTGGACCATACATGGGGAATTATGTATCGTGCAAAGCCCCAATAGCTCGTGCTATTTTAATCTTTATAACCTACGTTCTAAAATCAATATTATGTTATTTATTAGGGGAATTTACATACATAACACTTCAAACATCATAATTTATATATCTAACACCCTAAGTCCTAAATTTACTTATTTAATTAAAAAACTTTCAAATACATTAATTCTGTCACTTTCTTGTTTCTATTAACATGCCATACGCTAAATTATAAATATTTTTTCCCACGCATTTGAGAATGTAGCCTCTTTCTTCCATTGCACTCCTCTCTTGCCAACTCTGGCACTCTTTTTTCATTGAGCTAAAAGTCCTCCCATTTTATGATCATTGCGGCTCCAAGCCAAGCCCATTCAACCACCAGGAAATCATCCATAACCTTTGTAAATAAGCCAACAACGTTAAAGAGCTATTCTTGCGACATTATTACGTACACAAACACAACCATTATAGCTTACAAAGGCAATAAGGAGAGCTTCACCATGCGAAATAAGATGTGAAGGTGTTTGGAGACCTGATTGGCGACATGAAAGAGCCCGATAGTGGAGAGAGTAGGCGAAGGTGTGGGAGAAACCCTTCTGGTGAGGGTTGCAAATGAAGGAATCAAGTGGACATGGAAGGGGGATAACATAAAGATACGAAGGTGTGGCAATACAACGAAATCATGAAAATATTTCATGTTGAGATACTAATGCAACAAAAAAAATTTTGATAAAAAATGCTCCATGAAAACCTACAGCTCTAGAAAGGGATATTCTTAAGATGATTTCTACTTTCCCTTCTTTAGTAAATTCATATATCATTGTTTATCTTTTCATTTTGCATTCCATAATCAATTTGGTCGCTCATAATAGATCTACTAGCCCTTTAATAGTTTTGCATCTTCATTTTGGAAAAACCTTAGTATGCTTGCTGAATCCATGAAACCTCATATCTCCTTCAATTTAGTCAGTGGCTCATATTCTTTCTTATTTTAGGACATTGGGATCACAATAAGTCTATGTTCTCTATGTATAAAATTGCAGTTTTTCATGATAATCCCTCCAAATCCTTCATATAAAAAAACTCTACCATCAGCTTCCTCACCTCTAAAAATAACTGGTATTTGTCTTAGGTTACTACTGGAGACCTCCTTCTCAACTTCATTACCGGTATTCCTATTAACCAAATGCCCTTTTATTGTTTCATAGGGAACTTTGCCTCTAAAACTTTATTTTTGCCCATTAACATAGAAACCTTGATGTTAGTAAGCTTAACCTTATTCGGCAAAACAATCACTCTCTTTCTTATTCTATTTTAACACGGGTTAATATTAAAGATGGTGTATTCATTAGCTAAATGCAACACCTTCGCTTCTTGGTAGTGCCATGATGAAGTCAAGTTGTTACATTCCACATAATTCCTATGTATTTGCATATCTAACACCTAAACTCTTACTTTTTACATTTATATAACCATTTATACCCCCTAAATCTTTCATATCAATGTTTCAGGATTAGAACTTTACCATCTTCTAGCTTAGCCCTTCTCTTCTCCATATTTTGGATTACAATAAAGATATGAGTATTACATTTCACACATTTAAGAACCTTTATTTTCTCTTGATACACTACAATTTCAAGATCGACGACTTCTTACTAGCCAAGTTGCTTCCTAATTATTCTCAATTTAGCCTTCTGCTTTCTATTGCTTCTGTTCTTCTCTATGTGCTCTAACGGGCTATGAATCAAGTTGGACACTTGTGTTATTTTCTTTATTTTTTCCATTGGAATGTTGATGATGAGACCTCAAGATTTTGTTTGCTTCCTTTCTCTATGTTTTGCTTGCGCTCAGGCCATTTCTCTGATCTTTAGGGAGCTGCCTGGCAACAGATTTAGGCGGTGTTTGATAGCATTCTATTTATCCAATACAGCCTTGGATTTAGCTTAAATTCAGCCAAATATAAAAAAAATAAAAGAATAAATAAATTCATCTCTCTGTAAACTTCAATTCTCCCGCGTTTCGTTGTTTTTCTACCACGTTTCCGTCATTTTGATAACGTAAATCCGAGTAGGAGGCGGATTTATTTTGCCATTGATCGCAAATTTTTCCGTGGAATTTGGATTTGATAAATCCGGATTTATCGGATTTAATAAATACTATTAAACGAAAACTTAGTTTATAGGCAAGCACCGATTGAAAGTATGGATTATGCGGGATTTAAACAAAATCTTGCTTGACAGTCATTTTGGATAAAATAAATTTTTGGATGCGGTAAATCAAGATTTCACGGATTTCATTTGATTTAGTAAATCCTAATTGGCGTATTTAACTTCGCGTGCTTTAGATTTAAGGCGATGGTAAGTAACAACTGTGGTGATAAGATAGAAATTGTCTGTTAGGTATTGCTTGTATACCGAGCTAGCAGAGCGAAGCGAGCGAGAGGAGCGGAGATAGCAGGGCGGAGCGGAGCAAACAGAAACATCGGTCCAAAATGGGTTGTTTCATTAAGTGGGTTGGGGGAGCAGGGCAACGCTCCCACGGTACGGTATATGAGTATTTTTGTAATTTCATTAAACATTGTATTTATATATAATATTTGTAGCTCTATAAAACCAGACTCTTAATTCTAGAATAGAAAACACGGCTCTGCTTCGAGGACATATGCACACTATCGAACCTCGTAAAATCTAATGTGTTCTCCCATCTTCTTGTGATTTTACGTTTCTTTCACTTCATTGCCCAATAATTTGACTGGATTTACAGGATTTTAAATTCGTTGCCAAACAATTTTGAGATTTAATCCTTTCAGTTATGGCCATCTTCAGTCCTTTGTTTTTGGCATCTATTCTTATTTTTTCGCTCCCGCAGGAGCTCCTCACGCTTTCTCTATGATTTAGCAGATTCAGTTGTCCTTTTCAATAGAAATTGAACAACAGATGACAACTCAAAAAATTTTCCAAAAATTTTAAAATAAATTGAACAAAACCCTAGGCATAATTTTCTCACCCAAGTCCGATCAATCAAAGCATCAATGGAAAACAGAAGATGTAAAAAAAAAAGTTTTTTTTTCCTAGATATAGATGCGATAGATCATTTTTCATGGAGGGGAGTAGCGATGAATTATGCCCTAGCGTTGTTGCCCTTGAAGACGGAAACCAGCCGCCGCATTCTTCAACTTTGCGGCGTAGCGGAAGAGGGAGAGGGATTATGAAGTGATTTTTTAAAACTTGAATTTGGAATTTGTTCGCCGGAGCAATGAAGTTCACGGACTCGCCGGTCATCAAGCTCCCCGTCGGCGGCATCACTCTTTCTTTCAAGCAGAATGATGCCTCCTTCCATATTCCCATGCCCTAGCTAAGTTCGTCGGACGCCGGCTACTACCTTCCTCTCCTTCAGCCACCAATCCCTATACCCCGCTTCTCCTTTTTCCCATCCTACCCTTCGATACGGTCGTCATTAGAGCTAGTTGGGAAGGTAGAGTTCTTCAAAACTCCATTTTTCCCCTCCTCGACCGCAAAATTAGAATTTGGGGACCGCGCTAGATAATTAAGGTGGCTTGGGACCGCATTATGTAAAATCTCCTTTAAATTTACGAATTTTAAAATGAAACACTAATTAAGTTGGATGAATGATAGCTGGAAGGTAGCCGGCGACAGCAGGAGATAGTGAGTGGTAGATGGCGATATTGTTTGGATGCTTTTGTTAGTGTATTACTGTGATGACAAGTATTACGGTGGTGAGCAGTGGTGGTGGCCAGTGAATGGTGATGGCTAAGTTGGCAACGACAACAATAGGCAACAATTATCAATAATGAGGCGCCCTTATTTGTAATATAGTGGTTGAGGGTTTAATTTTTTACTCTTACGTTGTGAGCTCGAATCTCTTATATTGTCTAAAAAAAATGTATTAATGATGAGTGGTAATGTCAATGATTGACAACGCGTTCCAATAGCGATCAACGACAAGCAAGGATGGTAGCGAGTGACGGTAGGGCTGTCAAAACAGCTCGGGTTTGACTCGTTAAGAAGCTCGTATTAGGCTCCTTCACTAAGTTAACGAGCCGAGCTCGAATAACACAAACAAATATTTGTTCGTTCGTGCTCGGCTCATTTTGGCTCGAAATACTACTAATCAATTATATATATATATAACTTTGAAGAGTATTCTTTTTTTAAAATTAAATTGACAACAATAAAAAATTTATAATCATTTAAAAGTATTAATGAAGAAAATAGAATAAAAATTATTAAATTAGATTCATATCATGTTTTAAATATTGTCTCAATCATTAACATCTTATGGTTACATGATTAGTGTTGTCAAAATGATTTTTTGTTCGTGAACGGCTCGTGTTCAGCTCGCTAAGCAAATGAGCATAACACGAACACACTTTTTAAGCTCGAAATACAAACGAGTCAAACACGAGCTGGGCCTGGGCTCGCTCTTATTCGGTTTGTTTACACCCCTAACGGTGGTGATGAGCATTGGGATAACTTATGACATGCGAAGTAATAGCAGTGATTGATGACAATGAACGAAGATATTTGGAGGTGGTATTGATCGATGTTGATGAGTGTGATGTGAGTAACTATAATGGATGACTATAGCGGCTAATGGTGTGCCACAATGAATTTGGAGGGAGTAGTTGCAATTAAGAAGGGGATGTTGTTAAGTTATGAGTTTTTGATGCATTTACAATGCGCTCGATTTTGATGAATTTAAACCTTCATAAAAAAAAAATTAGAAATTATATAATTACACAAAATGATTTACATTTATTTTACTTTTTATCTCAAACTACTAAGAAAATTTTAGTTTGAAGCTAATATGATTATTTGTAATATTCTTATATATATATAACATAAGTTTAAGTTATCATTTTTTTTGTTATGTCATTCTTCTTATAATCAATTCAAAAAAAAATTATATGCTTAAGTAAATAATAATTGATGAAATGTAAAATTAAAAATACATGGTTGAAACACTGCATTCAATTGATTTAACAGCTCTGATTTTGGTTCTATATTTTACACTCATGAAGTAGTTCCTTAATGGAGCTCCTATTTAATATTAGTTGGTGGTAGCCTTATCTCTTTATTAAAACAACAAAATATTGGTGGCTAATATGACAATATTTTTATGGNTCATGAAGTAGTTCCTTAATGGAGCTCCTATTTAATATTAGTTGGTGGTAGCCTTATCTCTTTATTAAAACACCAAAATATTGGTGGTTTATATGACAATATTTTTATGCTACAATAAATACAATTATAAGGCATCACATAATGCATATACATATATATAGGATGAAAGATCCAAAAGATAAACTAAGCCCATAGACTCTAACCAAGTTAAAATATATAGATACTAATTTGAGCTTCAATCTACAAAGGTTAAATGTATCCTCATTAATTGAGAGCATAACATTACATTACAATAATTAAAACTAGTAGATAATGTATTATGAGATGGTAATCAAGGAGTTGAGGGTCGTTTACATTAGCGCAAGATGGTGTTAGCCAACAATGTGAGATAAGGACGGTGAAAAACATCAACAACAGGATGTGATCAATGTCACAAGTTGAACATAACAAAATATCAAGTTTAAGAAAACATAATTGATGCGTGCTAGAAAATTCAAGGAAGTACAGTGGTAGATTTTCGTCTAAGTGTGGTATGAATATTCAACACACACTCAGAAAAGAATAATAATTAATAATGACTCCAAACATTTTTATGTGAAAGACCCGGAAAGGGAAAACCGCAAGACTTGACTCAGCTGAAGAGTTTCACTGTAAAAAAATTACTCTAGTTGCAATCGTTTATCCCACAGGCAGGAAATGATTATTAGGTTTCTCAAGTTACAACGTAGACTTGGGGAGACAAATCGCAATTGGAGGCATCCGGTCGGTGGTGGTTAGCGGTGGTTGTCAGTGATTGACGACGGGCAGCGATGATCGACAAAGATTGGCGGTGGTTGACGACAGCCGGCGGTGGTTGACGACAGCCGGCGGTGGTCGGTGGCGGCAGGAGTGTTCGACGACAGTCAGTGGTTGTCGACGATGGTCGGCGACTGCAAGTGTGTTAATGTACTTCAGTTTCTTCTCAAAGTTTTAAGTTCTTTCTCATGTCCTCCTCCCCTCATGAGAGGGTGTGGTTTTATTTATATAGCTCTATGTGTAATTAATGCAAGAATATGAATTAATTTGATCGAATGGCTTAGAGGCCTTCCCTTGATCGGTCGGCATTTGATGAACATTTAATTGTCTAATGATGTCATAATTGAGTGATCTTGAACTCGTTGGATTCATCTTATCAAGACACTCGATTTGGCTATAGAATTGACAGAATCTGCATTCGTTTGACCTTCCAAATGTGTTTAAAAAACTGTGAAAAGTAGTTTAAAAATTTGATCTTACCTAAATTTGGTTCGAATTAGACCAATTTTGGAAATATTTGGTTCTTCTTATCGAGCCAATCAGTTTGACCGTAAATTTGCTAAAATAAGAGTTTTGGATGACTTTCTATCGATTTTTGGATATTTCTTGTTCAATAAATTGTCTCGAGAGTCGTATCATGCTTCGAGATTTATGTTGAATGATGAAAATTTATTGGAAGTGCATCAGTAACAAATACTTAAAGTCGACAAATACAAAAATAGGTATTGTTAGATGTCATCAAGTATTGACATCTAATTTTATGGGTCGATCGATACTTATCAATGTTAAAGGGTACTAGGAGGTAAAATAAGCGGTCATCAATTATTAACATTATTTTTTAGGGTAGAATTATCATCAAATATCTAATTTTATTTTAAATATCGTGAGAAAATATGTCAAAAGACCCAAAATAAGCGGTCAAACAACATAAGTAAATTGTTTTTTTTTTTAATTTATTATTCATTTAAGAAAATCTTAAATTTCAGGAGTAATTGCCCATTCTAGACATAATCACCTCAAATATTTTATAGGTTTTGCTCACATAAGCCATAATATGAGATATGATTCATAACTTTAGATCTTGATCCAAAATGGATCAATTGCTTTTAAAAAATTTAAAGAAAAATTTGCATGAATTCCACTAAATCCATACGTATTTACATATTTATATTTATAACATTTTAATATCATAAATTTATTCATGAAATAGTGTAATTTACTTTTAAAAACTAAATAACAGTAATTTTTTTATTTGACATTAATGATTTAATTGCAAAACTAAAAATTTGGATATTTGCAATGCAAATACATGGAAATTTTGTGCCATATGTGTAAAGTCTCCTTTGTTTTAATAGTTCCAGAGCCATAAATGTCACGTTACAACGATAAGATAGACCCATCTGCTGTCAAATCTTTGCTACAATCGTGGCTCAGACTTCATAAAATTTAGGCATAAATGTCAATAAACTCCCAAATCCTATAAATATTCTTTAAAATTTGAAACTTTAATCGATTTCTTTTTCTATATATGGAAAGTTATTGGGAGTCACGTTATATCTTCTGTAGCTTCCCTATAATCTGTCTGTATATTACCAATAGCTTATAAATATATGAAAACAGAAGCGCGGAACTTACTAGTTACAGGTAGGTTATACGGATGTTACATGGGTATAACAAGAATATAACCCTCAATACCCTCCATGTAAGGATGTTACAGGGGTATAACGTGAATATAACCCTCAATACTCTACATGTAACCTACCTGTAACTTCTCTATCTGATTTGAGTTCGGTATTAACAAATTGAAAGATCTACGTAATTGAAGTTTGATATGTAAATATATAAGAATTAGGTGGTATTTATAAAAATACTCCTAATAAATTTTATAAATTCCACCATAACTCTTTTAAGGAAATCATTTTCTCAATCACAATTTTAAAATCTCATTTTTGAAAGTGAATCATCCCAAATATACATTTCTCCATTGCTTTGAACTTTAGAAAAAAATATTAATTTGTTCAAATTCCTAAGTAAAATTGTTAGCTCATAATTACTAGTCAAAAATAATAAAAAAATACATATTTGGTGCAAGTGGCCATTATTATGGGCATGCACATAAAAGGTTTATTTCAGGCCCATTTTTTGATGGGCTGTGAGTTCAGTTGCCCCCCACTTTTCTACCACTTTGTTAGAGTCTAATGATGAGGCATGGCCATGTCAACCCACACTCATTCAAATTATGATATATATTATTACAACATGTGAAATTATTATTATTATTATCTTTTATATAAATTGTGGTAGAAAAAATTGTTGATATAGAGAGCTATTTCATAAGATAATTGATATGCTCATTAAAAAGGTGTGCCAATATTATAATTTTTATTTATTCATATATTATTTATTTATTATTTTGAAATTTTCAAAGCAATCATCCATGTTAAAGGCACTATAATATGAGCTGGTGATGCATTGGTGTATATATATATATATATATAGCCTCAACATATATTATGTTATATATTTTTACATTTTCTATGGGGTTTATATAGTCAATAGTCTCCTGAAATAAGGGAGCGATATAGAACATAATATTTGACAATGAGCATGAAGCCATCTAATGGCTAAAAAATGTATTGTTTTTAATGTTCAATGTCAATTGAACATGAGATTTACATTGTCCATTAATGCCTTCTATTGATATATATCTTCAGACTTTGTTCTTTTCTTTATGACTATTCATAATGCTGGCAGAAACTCACTCTCACGTAAGATTAGAAGAGTTTAGCTTTTCAGAATTTTGTAAGGCTGAGTATAAGAAAGAATCATACTCGTAATAGTCTATGAGGACGCGGATAAATAATATAACTAGAAAAATGGTTGATAAAAGAAACTTTAAAACATTGTTGTCTTGTGCTTTGATGGAAAAGGTATGGAAGATTTTCGTACAAACAACTCAATTCTTATGTATTTACATGCCTAAACTTCTATTTTTACATACATGCCAACTTACCTCTGCATGAAAATGTGTATTTTACTCTATGTATTTATTCATTTATTTATCTCTAATTTAATTCATGTTATAAGTTATAATATTAATATTGGTTCAAGTCAAGCTATAAAACCAATGAATATATCAATTAACAAGCCAAATCATTAATACATTATTTTAACCTCAACATATAAATGTAAAAAAGGTGACCTAAATTAAGCTCTTCTAAACTTACAAATAATAATTTTAGAAAAAAAATATGAAATTATTGACTTTATTTTCCAATGATCTAAGTTGGAAAATATAGTGGCATTTACATTCTACTTCACAATTCTTATATATTTACATATTTAACAACTACACATTCATATTTGACCACATTTATCCAATTTATTTAAAATTGAGCTCATTCTCTCTATGAAGGGGCATTATTAGTCAAAGAGTAGGTTATTATTAAATGATTCATGTACTTGTTGACCTCACTTTTGGTTGAGGTCTAGAAAACTTCTTTAGTAGCCTAGGTCTAGCCATAGGACTTTCCTATTGACTAGTCTTAGAAAATTAGAAAAGGTATCCTCACCATTAGAAATTCAAAATTCTTCTCTTTGCTCAAATTGAGATTCCACATATTGGTCCTAACCTCTAATGTTTAGAAGATAAGATCATTATGGGAAAGCTCAAGAAGAGTTTTTATAGGGTTACTTGGCCTTAGGATTGACCCTGGGTGTTGATTTGAAGCTAAGATATATTATACTCTTACTATATCTTCACAATACATTAATTAAGATCAATCCATAAGGACCCAAAATGGGGATTTCATTGATCCATGGTTCATTT
>JXCR01056731.1:511000-527002 GCA_002079205.1 Phalaenopsis hybrid cultivar | reverse complement strand
TGTGGCTTTATTCACCCCTTCTATCCTCTTCTATATCTTTTTCTATCTTTCTCTCCCTCTCCCCCTATCTCCCTGAGTTGTGGTGTTGCATGTACATGGGAAGAATGCAATGCAAGGTTGATTTTGAGTCAGCTACTAGCCAGCCCTAACAGTGATGTTTCAAAATATTTAAGGATAAATTACATTGAGATTGATTCTCGCCTTAATTAGCAAAGCATTTGGGGCAGCAAAACGAAGGGGTTAGATATGTCAATACATAAGAAATGGGTGGTATGTATGTAAATGGCCCAAATCAGAAATGTCTAATGGGTATATGATAGACTTATTTTTTTTCATTTGGCTTCAGCAGCTTCATGAGTTTTGTATGAACATAAAACCTTATGATAAATTTCCCGCCTATGCATTCTCGGCGATCCTTTATCATCCATGCATTTTGATTTATATGGCTTTTCTTTTGATGTGTTTGAGGGGAGGCCAGAAGATATTCTAAACCCAAAGAAGAAACAATTAGAAAATATTACACTGGTATGTGAAATCTTTCCTCGTTCTACCTCGATTCTTTCCCGTTTATATTGCACATCTTTGCGTAAGAATTTGTCATCGTGTGGCAGTAATAATTTTATTTCATTAGCTATCATTGTATGCAATGTTGTTATTATTTCTTTGGGGAATATTGACTATCAAAACATAAAATTAATGTAGGCTGGATTCGATCCTAAAAGCTCAGTCTAGATATTCCAGTTGATTCCTGCATAACTGATTGTACAAACTTCAATTGAACAAACATTTTATGGATAAGTTTTATGATCAAATGATTGTAAGAGTTGAAATTGTTTAGTCAATCAATTTAAAGGCTGCCGAAGTGAATAAAGAATAGTTTTGTTCTTATATTAGTTGGTTAGGACTTCAATTTTTGAACAGAGAAGAATGGACATTGTTTTGCGGAGGGGAATGAATATTATTATACTTTTATCTGTAATTTTAATAAATTATTTCTTTTTTATTGGGTTTGTTTGATACTCATTTTTAAGTGAGATGTATATTATTTTTTGTATTGTAATGAAGCGTTTTTTTTTCTAAATTGTCAAATGCGTAGTCGTTATAGTTCTGTTGGAAAAAACAACGCTACACAGTGTCAGAATAGTCATTTATCCACAAACTCCTGCAAATCAGTTGTTTTTTAAACACACAAACCAAACAGCTAGACAGTTTATCTAGACTAGAGACAGAATGATTATTTATCTAGAAACAACTGCAAATCAGTTGTTTTTCAAACGTACAAAGTAAACAGCCAAGCAGCTTATCCGGAATAACTGTTAATCAGCAGCTTATCTGGATAAGCTGGATAAGCTGCAACTGTCCCAAACAGACCCTTAGTGAGCTGATATCTTCCTAGAATAACAAATTCTCTCAAAAAAACATTTATTACTTGAATCATGGTTTTTAATTTAAATGTGATTTGATATTTCCTCTTTTTCATTTCTTGACTATCCCTCTCTCCCGCTTATTCAAGTGAGCATGCAGGCATCATCTTTCTTCTAGGAATCTAGAGAGTAAATTGAACTAGCTGAGTTCTCAAAATAGGATCCATTTTAGTTTTGAATTAATTACCTTCTTATAATGTTATATTCCATTGTTGTGAATTAATAATAATGTTGAAGTTCCCCTATTTTTTTTTTATCCATGGTGTAATCATTAAATATCTCTAGGTATCAGATGGCATCTCATTCATGTGATATTGATTAGGAAAGAACGAAATGGAAATTCACCCGAGAAGATTAGAAACATCTAAATAGCTATTGGGACATCTAAAACTCTCGGAAAAGTAATTTCTCTTCAGGCACATCAAGCTTCTCGAAAAAGATCTCAAGTGCTACAAATCCTATAAAAAAAAATCTTAACTATTAGCCTGAGGGTGCGTTTGGGACAGCTTGCGTGTTTCAGGATAAACAGCTTATCATGAAACGTAGTCCGTGGGTTGACCCACGGCCTACGTTCAGTGTAAAATGAAACAGCGTTTTCAGATAAGCAGACAAAACGCACGATCCAAACGGTACTACGGCGTTTTCAAAAATGCCCCTGCACTTATAAGCTGCCCCAAACGGGCCCTTAATGTCATTAAACAATGAAAGTGTTACAAATTCAATAACAAAAATGAGCATTACTAACACAAGTTTAAAAAAATTGTCAGAACATTAATTAAGAGAATATAAATAAAATCAAATCTGGAAATAACTGCTTTCATCAAATGTTAGATTTTCTTCGAACATTAAATTAAACTTTAATTCAGTTTTTGCGGCAAACACTACCAATAAATAATAGTCACTAAACTAACTTGAAAGGGTGAGGCACATCTATAGCTAACTTACAGAGAACATATTATGTTATATTCATAACCAGTATAGAGATTGGGTCAAATATTTTCCCTTTTATGGAACATACAATTTAGCGGATCATATGGATACTTGCATGAATGTTTTATCCATGAGCAAAGTCATGGATGCTATCAAGTGGAGAGTATTCATCAACAGCTTCAAAGATTCAATAAGAATGTGATACATTCAACAAGGAAACATCCTATTATTTGCAAATCTTTCAGTATGACACCACTGAAAAACTTCTGAACAAGTTTGTTGCAAAAAGCAGTAAGAAGGGGAATGCAATAGAGAAACATGGCTTGATTCAACAAGGACAACCATAATGTTACCGAAAGAGAAAAGTCATTGGTGAGGATTTTATTTGTCATAAAGAGTTTGGCAGCACTTTCAAGTTTGTTATTGCCAAAACAAACCTCCAAAGAGCTCAGAGGAGATGCTCAGAAAGTTAACCATTACATAAAATACCTAAAAGTTCATTTATGAGTCAAAACAGCCAGACATGACAACATCTCCACATACTGAAAAAAATAAACTATAAGAACTTCTCTTCTCAACCCAAGAGGAGATTTAAGTAACTAGCTTCTCTAAACATAAAATAGGCCAGTATTAACACCAGTCATCTATAGACAATAAAAGGATTCAACATCCTATGCTCCCTACGGGGTATGTAGCATCAATCTCCCTTAAATCACCACTGGCTACTGCGAACAATATATTCTGCCAACCTACTCAACAAGTCAATAAAAAGGTGGAGAAGAACGATGGCCATTTGGGTTTGAGAGAAGAACATGAAGTCACTAATGATTCGACTTCTTATGAGACTGGTTATGAGTGGTGTATGTGTCAATATGAGAGAGGTGAAGCATATGGTTTAATATGAGCACGGGATTAATATCAGTATACTAAGTCCACAATAGAGAAGAGAGATTTTTACTATTCGAGCTATTATGTACATAATGCATGAGACCAAAGGGATAAAAGAAAAAGAAGAATCACCAAGAAGAGTAGATTTATAGGGGAGGAAATTGTTGGCCTACATATGTGTGCCACAAACCAATTCGACCAATTAGGACAATAATGGAGAAAGATGAACACAATGTTGTAAAAGATTCACTCAAAAACATCATTGCTTGTATGAAAAAGGCACTCAAACATTGCATATTTCATAAAATGGACCATCCTATGTCGAAAAAGACACTTAAATATTGCTTTATTTAGAAAAAGATTGATTTTATTTTATTTTATTTATTTATTTATTTATTTATTTAAATGTACTTATTTATTGATCCCTTTTATGGCAAGAAATAATTCCTACATAAAAAGTTGCAGTAATTGGAAAATCAATAAATAATGCAGCAAAGAAGTAATTAAAAAAATATTGGAAATTCAGTCAATCCAACCTTCCCTCCTGGTTCTCCACATAAGCACACAGACAAGGTTTTCTTCCAAATGATGAATTAATGTAGATGAGTTCATCAAACTTCATACCATCTAAGGATTTCTTTTTAGTATTGGGTTACTTACCTTCTGCTAATGGAGTTCTAATGTATGTTATTTATTTGGTTGAGGCCTTATCTATTTGGATTATTTTGATCCTATTAGGTTTTTAAACATGTTTATCTGCAAGCTTATCAGCAGTCAAGGAAATTCCACTACAATTGCTTGGTTTGTACATTAAAATGACTTCAAAACTATCTCTGCTAATCCCAAAGCCAAATTGAAAGATAGAGGAGTGATGTTAGGCTATAGCTAATTATAAAACCTATGCTGAAATTTTCAAATCACATTAGAAATGATTGGAAATGAAAGAATCACAAATCTAACCCAAATGGTTAGGATAAGGCTAGTGACGATGGAAATTTAGGATTATTTGACCTTATTCTATTTGGTTAGCATGCTGAAATAAATCCTTATTAACCCCAAATAGTCAAAATTTTCAACCATTTATATCTATAATGGTAGCAAGCTTGCTTACTTAAAAGTGTTTAAGGGTTTGTTTGGGATGATTGCAGCTTATTTTAAAGTTGATTATAAAATTGTTGTGGAAAGAATACTTTTTTAATGATGCGGTGAATGATATAAATGTTTTTTTTTTGTTAATTGGCAGCAACTTTCCTATAGTCATCACATTTTAACAAATTTTATTCTCAGTAGCAGCTTCTTATCACAAAATTTTTGGAAACATAATAGACAAACAGTAGTAAAACGAATGTATAACAATGATCTTAAAAGTGAAACGATAAAGCACATCAAACCCTTACATATAACAGTTGGTAGGGATATGATAGTAACACGTATGTTAAAATAGCTTAAGCAATTTAGCAACTATGCAAAAATACACTGGCATGGAAAGCATAAGTAACACCAAGAATATATTTGCCCACCCCAAAGTCCGTAGGAAACTAAGGGTCTGTTTGGGTAGTTGTAGTTGTTTAAAGAATCAGTTGTAAAGCTGCTGCAGAAGAAATTGCTTTTTAAAATACTATAATGGCTATTACAAAATTTATTTTATTTTAAAAAATCATATCGTAACTTTCTAACAGCCACTACACTTTAATAGTTCGGGTTAAAAAAAATAATTTTCTATCACAGAAATTTCTAAGAAACAATAGATAAAGAAATCCTCAAATAGAATTGTGGTGCCGGTATGAAAAGCAAAGCAGACAGAACCTTCGAGGCAATGCCACCATCAAGAGAATGGGATTTTCCATCCTCTCTCAAACCTGGCTACAGTTCCAAATAGACCCTAGAGGCAATGCCACCATCAAAAGAATGGGATTTTCCATCCTCTGGCAATGCCACCATCAAAAGAATAGGATTTTCCATCCTCTCTCAAACCTGGCTACAGTTCCAAATAGACCCTAAAGGCAATGCCACCATCAAAATAATGGGATTTTCCATCCTCTCTCAAACCTGGCTACACTTCAGTTACCTTGAAAGAAGCTCACAAAGGAATGCGCAAAACTGATAAACAAATAAAGGATGTTGCTTCGTGAAAAAGCTTAGTACTAAGCACAACAAAAGGTAAAAAATTCCAAAAGGCACCATGAATTCAACGTTGATAATGCAGTAACGGAGATATGGATGTGAGCGTGGTTAAGCGAAGGAGGGATTCATCAGATATAAAGAGAAAGGAGTACGATGTAACGCTGGTAGAACTTGCGCTTGTAGTGGTCGACGATGTCGGATCGGGAAGCCATGTGAGGAGGGATGAGAACGTTGGACCAGTACTCCGCCCAACGGGGATCGATTTCATACTGGTACGCCGCGGCGGCAATCTTTTTTATCCTCTGGGGGTCGTTCTCATCACCCATCTCCCCTTCTCCCCCTCTCCCCTTCTCTCTCTGTCACTCTCTTCCCGACTTGCAACGGGGAGGCTAGGTAAGAGGCAGCAGGGTGATACAGCCCGGTCTAAAAACTGCTCAAACTTTTTATTTATTTATTTATTTATTTATGNAAGAGGCAGCAGGGTGATACAGCCCGGTCTAAAAACTGCTCAAACTTTTTATTTATTTATTTATTTATTTATTTATTTATTTATTTATTTATTTATTTACATACATACCACAGAATTCTTATGTTTGTAAAGTTCTTTTTGAAGTTTCTCCTTCAAAAGTCACGTTCTGCAATGAAAATCCTCCTCTTGCATTTTTACTCTTTCTGATCTAGAGACTTCTTAAAGCATTTGGTCACCAAACATCTCTTTCTCTGACGACTGTGTTGAGTGCGGTAGAAGAGGAGGCAGACACAATCTCAAACTAGAAAAAAATTTGCCTACGTAAGGCACGCAGCGATGCGTGCGATATCCAATCAGAAGACGCCACATAATTTTCGGCGGACCCACTGCATTAAATAAATATAATAAATTGAAATAAATTCGCGTGTGANACGACTGTGTTGAGTGCGGTAGAAGAGGAGGCAGACACAATCTCAAACTAGAAAAAAATTTGCCTACGTAAGACGCACGCAGCGATGCGTGCGATATCCAATCAGAAGACGCCACATAATTTTCGGTGGACCCACTGCATTAAATAAATATAATAAATCGAAATAAATCCGCGTGTGGCCTGTTACCCGGCCCGTGGTGTAACTCGTTTGTACCTTGATCTGTAACTCCGATATACCCTTATTATATCTCCCGCGGTCGGCCTGCTGTAACCCGATTGTAACCGGGATATATTAGCCATGTACCTTCTGCGGTACAGGGCCATATAACGCGCTTGTAACCGGAATATACCCAAGATATACCTTCCGTGGTACAGGGTCATGTAACGCATTTTTAACCGTGATATACCCCAGCTATACCTTCCACAGGTGTAACCTGCCTGAAACCGCGGAAGTAGCTTTGTACTATCGTTGTAACTCGTTATATACCTCCATATAACGCTAAACGCCGTGGAAGTAGCTTTGTACTATCGTTGTAACTCAATTATAACCGCCATATAATAGACTTTTAAGCTCGTATAGTGGAACATCGCTTGTAACCGCATAGATTAGAGTTTGTACCCATGTTGTAATTGTCATGTAACGGAGGATTATGCCCCTTCAGTTGCAACCGCGCGTGTATCCTAAATGTAACTACGTTGTACATGATTTAAATTAGTGAGCGCGAAGCATGATATTTAAGCAGCTAGGTTTACTGTTTCATTATTCTCTGGCCATTTTCTCCTGCAACGGCAGCTTCGGGCTTTTCGACCTCTTGAACTTGAAGATGGAGTACGACTACAGAGAGTGTCAGTTTATGTTCGACGCAGTGCATGACACAGAAGGAGAAGATGGACATTATCCGGACAGGACAGAAGAACTAGAACTTAAAATGGAGGCATGTTTGGAGATGTGTTGTTATAATAATTAGTTTAGGGTTTTCTTTTATGTTCTTTGTTGTTATGGTTTTCTTATATTTAGGATATATCTGTTTTTTGTATGTATGTTGTGTTATGTTTCTTCTATTTTTTGTATGTTCTCTTATAATTAGTTTATGGTTTTCTTAAATGAAGGCATGTTTACATAGTTGCATGGTATTATGTGTAATAAAAACAGTGAAGTAAATATTGGAGTAATTAATATATCCTTCATTAAACTCAAGTTTTTAGAGGTATATGATTTTAGGTTATTTGAAGATTTTTAATTTTAAGGTGTCATTATGAAGTTTAGGGATGTTTTTTGAGCTTTCTATTGAGTTTAACATTTTATTCTATTGCTTGCAGTTTGGTGAGAGCAATGTTGGTTGTACCGAGCAAAGAAGAAACATATTACTCGAAACGTTGGTTCACAATGAGAAAGAAGCTTATGATGTATATTGTGCTTACGCTCATAATATTGGATTCAATGTTCATAAGGATCACACTATGTTTTGGACTAACTCCAGAAATATCAAGACGAAGGACTTCGTATGTGGAAAAGCGGGTTTCAAGAAAGAGCTCAAGATTACAGAAACTGTTAAATATAGAAGGGCATAAACAAGAACAGGTTGTTCTGCAATGATCCGATACAGAGTTGATGAGAAAGGCAATTTGACAGTTAAAAAATTAATTGAATCGCATAACCACTCACTAGAGAACCCCGGTGACAAGCACTTGTTGCGTTCCAGCAGAAAGATAAGTGAAGTAAATGCAGATGTGCTTAGATCCATGACACAATCTGGGATTAGACCAAAAGATGTTTTTAACTTCCTAGCCCAAGAAGTTGGGGGTGTAGAGAACCTGGAATGCACAAAGACAGATGCTTTCAATTTCATTCAGAGGGAGAGGAGATGTAGAATTGAAAATGGTGATGCGAATGCTTTATTGCAGTTGTTTGCAGAGAGATGTGTCGAGGATAGCATGTTTGAATGGGATTTTGAAACTCATGTGAGCGGCAAGCTGATGAGTTTTTGTTGGAGCGACGGGACATCCAGGCTTCATTATGACTGCTTTGGAGATGTGATTATATTTGATACGAGCTATAAGTTAAATAAATATAACATATGTTGTGCTCCTATTGTTGGTGTTAACCACAATTGGTATAATGTTTTATTTGGAGTCGGATTCTTGTCGGAGGAGACGACAGACTCGTTCAAATGGCTTTTTAAAACCTTCATCTGTATCATGGGTGATAATCATCCAATAACAATCTACACTGATCAGGATCAGGCTATGACTAGAGCAATAGCAGAAATTTTGCTAAATACATGGCATAAATTATGTCAGTGGCACATATACAAGAAATTGCCTACAAAGGTTCATTGCAGCGTGTGAAATAGGATTGTCAGTAATCATTTTTCATAAATGCTTGAGCAAATGCGAGTCTGAAGAGAAATTTGATGATACATGGAGGGTGATGATTGAGACTGGTAATCTCCAAGACAATATTTGGTTAGATGATATGTACAAGATTAGACATAAGTGGTCTACAAATTTTAATAAGGATGTATTTGGAATGGGAATTTTATCGACTCAGAGGAGAGAGTCAACTAATAATATGTCATGGTGTCTCAAAACCTAATAGTTCTATTACAAATTGTTTCTTGGGCATTGAAAATGTAATGAGAACATGGAGGCGAAATAAAAAGAACGAGGATTTCAAATGTGATCAATCTATGATTACTCCTGTTGCGAAGAGTAGCCCAATACTGAGGCAGGCAACTGCATTTTATTCAAGGAAGCTGTACACAATGTTTGAGAAAGAATTTATACACGGGTCCTGTGGTCTTCAATTACATGCATCTACAAACAATGAGAATGAGTTTTTCATTAAGAATTTGGATGATCACATGTTCAACACTACTTGGGTTGTTCACTTCGACAGTTCGAGTTTGGATATAAAGTGCAGCTGCAGGAAGTTCGAAATGATGGGGCTACTATGTTCACACTCTCTTAGAGTCCTAAACTTTCTACATATTAAGATGATACCTGTTAAATATTTATTATTGAGATTGTCTGAAAATGCAAAAAGAGATGTGTATAACAGTTCTGGGTACATGCATCTGCAACAGTCACAATCATCGCATGATATTAAAGGTGACCTAATTTTCCAAGCACACATGCAGAAAGCAGCTTATCAACGCACCCAAAAAGCAAAGGGCAATCTAGAAGCTGAGCAGCGCATGAGGGAGTCAATGAAGAAAATGTCATTGGATATTGATGACATACTGGTTGGTAAACGTTCTAGAGGTAGGAGCGAACAAAAAAAAAATAAAAAGCCTGTCAACAATGAATCAAATCTGAATTATCTTGCCAAAATGCGGCCAAAAGGTATATCTAACGCGAGACTAAAAGGGTACTGGGAGAAAAATAAAAGATCCAAAGGTATATTTGAAAACTCTAACTTTTTTTCTTATGTTTTAAAAGACCATTAATTTTCAGCCATAAATATTGTATACATAGGAAAACAAAAAAATGTTTCAACAACTGAAGAATCAGAATCATCATAGTGTCATCAACCCATGTGCTCACTTCTTGATTTCCTGACACAGGTTCAAATTTGATGGTGATTTGTTCGATTTCATATGTTGTTTGGGGTGGTTTCAAGTTTTATCTAATACATTGTTATCCATTGCAGAATTCCTTTGCTCCACGGAATAGAGAATCCTTCACTGCCATGTGATGGAGTCAATCGATGCGGCAACAACGCCTCCATAGAGTGAATTTCTGTAAAAGATGTGGGCATCATAGCTGTAGAAGAATTTTATCTTGAGCAAATCATAGGTGTAGAAGAATTTTATCTTGTGCATATAAGTGGATGTTAGGATTTCTTTCTTTTATAAATATTTGGAGGAAGATGCCTGTATGATTTAGCTTAAAGATTTATTATACCAGGAAAACAAGCTCAAATCTACGTGTTTGATTTAGACATTTGGATTCTCTTAATTTTTTGTATGTTTCAGGAAATGATAAAAAGTATTGATATATTTAATAAAATCTTTAAGACATCAAGAAGCATTAATTTTTTGTTTTCCATGATTGAATTTTTTGTCAGGAGGCATGAGTAATCTTTCAAATCTGTGTCTCATATTGCCTCAAAATTTTTTTTCTCGCATGCCTGAGATTGGGATATGATTGTCTATTGAAAAATCGTATGTGTTTTATGTCAAAAAAGAGATAAAAAACATAGGAAATAAACAAATGAATGCAAGCAACTCAGAATTCTCATTTAAATTTTTTATGGTGGTAATGATCCAGATTTGATCATGTTTTCAGTTCTATTTT
Source organism: Phalaenopsis hybrid cultivar (assembly GCA_002079205.1). Classification (NCBI taxonomy): domain Eukaryota; kingdom Viridiplantae; phylum Streptophyta; class Magnoliopsida; order Asparagales; family Orchidaceae; genus Phalaenopsis; species Phalaenopsis hybrid cultivar. The sequence continues at coordinate 516,438 of JXCR01056731.1, read as the reverse complement.
CTTTCTACAGCAAATCATAGCTGTAGAAGAATTTTATCTTGTGCATATAAGTGGATGTTATGATTTCTTTCTTTTATAGAGATTTGGAGGAAGATACCTGTATGATTTAGCTCAAGTCTACGTGGTTAATAACTGCTTTTAAGGTTGGAAATAATTCTTTCACCAATGACATTAAGAGTTTGATGATTTTATGTAAAAGATTGAATTTTACAAATGTACTGTTGATCAATTCTGCTTTGTGAAGTCAATAAAAAGAAATGTATCAATTTAGATGTCATCGTTTTACATAATTAATAATGGAATTTAATAATTTATCCGGATGTCATCGTTCGTATATGTGTTGTAATTTAGATACAATTTAGATGTTACTCTATCTGAAATTTAGATGTCTTGCTTGTAACAATGTAATTTTAAAATATACCATTAAATTTCTTATAAAGTTATTTAGATGCTAGCTGATACAGTCTATTAAAGTCTGGAAATGATCATTGTCGACAAGCTGGAAATGCCCACAATTATAAAGCCCTTGATATTTTTATTAATTTGAATGAAGCCCTTTTGAATATTGTCCGACTCAGCTTCTCTTGCATACATCTTTTAAAAGATGTATGCAATATAAACTTATATATATATACATTTTTACGTTAGCAAATCCTANGAATATTGTCCGACTCAGCTTCTCTTGCATACATCTTTTAAAAGATGTATGCAATATAAACTTATATATATACATTTTTACGTTAGCAAATCCTGTATACAATTTTAGCTTCATTCAAATTAATAATGTAGCTTGGCAATCATTTTTACGTTAACAATAAACTAGAAAATCCTGTATACATTTAAGGAGACGAAATAATATGTAACTAAACTTCACTACCATATTGTCTCACTTTTTAAGGAGACGAAAGAATGGAGTTTTATTTAATCTACCTTCCCCCACTCATGCACAGGATTTGCTTGCAGACAAGTTTAGTCATAGATATGATCGTTTGATAAAAGTGGGAAAGAAAACTTAGTTACGTCTGCACTTTTGAATATCATCTGCCATAACATTTCAATCACATCAGGTTGTATATACATTGTTAGTAAAATGTATAGTACATTGTTAGAAAAAGAAATCTAAAACTGTCCATCAGCAACAAGCTTTCTAAAACTATCCATAAGTGTATATAATCAGCCAAACTGCTCCCACAACAACAAATCTGAAGTCCCGTAGCATGCGTCCTTTAAACTCTGCTTTTGTTCCTACACAAATCAAAAAATTAGAATAGATCATCACTACAGGTTATACAAAAGTTGATCCTCCGCTAAAATTTATAACTGCTATAATTTTAAATAATAGTTCAACAAAAAATTTCTGATATAGCCTTTCTTTAAGTCCAAAGGCTGACTTTTGAAGCAGAACTCAACAGGTTATGCTAACGCCAATTCACAATCTCTCTTCTGGCATAGTTCTCAAAATCAGAGCCACGTATCACATGCGATTACAGGAAACAATGGAAATCAGCAAAAGCTACAAAATCTCAAAATGGAAGGTATTAAAAGCATTCTTCTTGGGTGAAAGCTGGTCTGCATTATAAACAAAGCATGTATTTAAGAGTGAACATATAATGATTAACAGGAAATACCAGTATTAAAAAGAACAAAGCATGTATTTATAAACAAAACATGTATACAAATAAAGAAAACTATGTTTGTATAAATGTGTAGATGTATTTAAAAGCGAAAACTGGATCTGCATTATAAACAAATCCATCATAGCCAATGCCAATTAAAAGGAACTACCCAGTGCATGTATTTAAGAGCGAAAAAATAATGAGCATGCTTCTTGGGTGAAAGCTGGATCTGCATTATAAACAAAGTATGTATTTAAGAGCGAACAAATAATGATTAAAAGGAACTACCCATTATTAAAAGGAACAAAGCATGTATTTATAAACAAAGCATGTATTTATAAACAAAGCATGTATACAAACAAAGAAAGCTATGTTTGTATAAAGGTGTAGATGTATTTAAAAGCGAAAGCTGGATCTGTATTATAAACAAAGCCATCATAGCCAATGCCAATTAAAAGGAACTACCCAGTGCGTGTATTTAAGAGCGAAAGATAATGATATTGCCTTTGGTGAAAGCTGGATCTGCATTATAAACAAAGAAAACTATGTCATTCCTTAATAATTTTAGCAAAAAATGATGATTTCTTGGGTGACTAAAGGGTTAAATGGTAATAGACATAAACTTGTGATGATGTGACAAAGCAAATTTGCATATCTCATATCCCATTTCAGCTCTAAATAGTGGTATAGACTTCTGCCATTCCAAGTATTCTTTCAAATCAGCTTTATTCTTTTATACTATTACTTTCATATATTTACATACAAATATTCCACAATCAAAACTGTTGCTCTGGTATGCCCCTAACCATATGTATTGGTCATTTACTCATTACAAATTGGAAAGCTTGGCCAACATCATTCAAAAAGTGTTTAATCTACACAATTATTTGAAGTTAAGTATGAGTTGTAAAATCAACTTCACTACCACTCAGTAGTATATACAATTACTTACAATGACGTCGGTGATATTCATATGCATTCTATTTGGTAAGGAGTCGTAAAATCTCCATCTACGCTCCTTTATTGCCCCAATTAGTAATGTCCAATGCTGATTATTTATTATTGGAAGTAAAATCAACTCAGTGTTTGCAGCAGTTGCTGTTGTAATGTGCTCTACAAATCCTTTAACATTTTCAACTTTATACAGCTGTATAAAAGAAGAGACATATCACATAAGAATAAGGTTGGTGTGTTAGATGTATTAAGGTACGTTATAGGTGAAAGCTATGCAAAAGTTTACCTAGTGGCATGGAGAGACATATAAGTAAGATTTAAATAAATGTGGTGCTTGACATCTTTTAGCCTCCATCAACATTGCAAAACAATCGACCTGTTCGTTTCCCAACCAACCCTTCTTGAAGAATTCATCTAGATAACGTTGTGTTAACGACACATGTCCCATATTAATACTAAATCACCTCTGCATTTCAAACATATGAATGTTACGTCAAATCTATATGAAAGTATGACATATAAAGCAATCTAAAAGCATAGCACACCGACAAGTCGGTGAATTTGCTACAACAAAGGTCGATTGCTTGTTGCATATAATCCGAAATTTGTTCTCTAGCAGGAAAATCAACCACAAGTGGTGCTGGACAAACCTATAAAATAAGGAAATGATATTGTATAATTTAAATATTAAATTTCTTCATAGAAACTAATAAAGAAAAAAATGTATACCTTATCAGGATAATTTTCATCAACATAATGTGTTTCCACATGTTACTAATCCTCCTCTTTCTCCTCCAATTCTGTCTCCTCCTTATTATCTGCAGTTGATTGATCAACAATAATATCATCACTTATAGTAGGCTCTAAAGCTATTGATTCCCCCTTATTTACATCCCCAGCCTCTTCTTTAACAGACGACGAATGATGTGATTGGTCTGCTTCACCCTTATTCACACCTCCAACCTATTAATTAATTGATGATGTTAATTATATTAGTAAAAGAAGATTTGACTTTGATCATTAGTTTGAAATGTATGTACCTCTTCAGTCTCCTCAGTAACTGCCTGTGCTGGTTTACTTTTCTTTTTTCGTTCAAATACCATGTAGGGGGAACTGAGTTGTCGTTTCCTTTTATCCTCTTTGACTTTAATCCTTCGAATTAAGCTACCTAGTGGGGGCGCTGTGGCCAGTTTCAATGGTAATTCCTCACCAGGTTGTTTTATTACTTTATGTAAACAAACAACTTCAGCTTTTATTTCTGTAATTGTATTCTCTATATTTGTAAGACGATTGTCAACTTAGTCTTTGAAGTCTATGAATAATTTATGATGATCTCTAAGCAGTGCATGCATTTCTTGGAGACTAATAAAAGGAGGGCTGGTATCTGTATATGTGTGAGCATGTGTTGGTTCTGGATCGCTGCGATAAGAAACTATATCAGAAACATGAATGAATGTGAGAGATTGTGGTCGGGATTGAGTCTCCCGTTGTGGGAGATGTTTTTTGGGGCTGGATTGTTCTTCAAAAGCTGGGGCAAGTAATTGATGTTCACTGTCTTTTATTTCAATGAAATAATCATAAACCTACAATCCAATAAATAGAGTCAAACACAATGAATTTATAACAAAATTATAATAAGATTGTATATGGAATCAATAAATAACTAACTCACATCGGTGACTGTCAGCCTCTTAAAGGCTAGTTGTATCTTAACTAAATTCCACTTTACATTAATTGACCACCTCAGCATTCTTGGCTTAATCTCAGACACTGCTGGGAGGACTAATGAGGTATGCTCATAAAACCATAGCTGCATGAAACATGATACAATAATTTACTGTAATTAATTAATAAATGATGTTAATTCTATTAATATTAATTTTCATAACTTATATGAATAATACAAACCATTAGAAGAAATACAAAACCAATATTGTATCCTAATTGCTGATCTTTTTTTATTTTCGTGGCACATATATTGAGTTGTTTGGTCAGAAATTACATACAATTGCTCGCCAGTTATAAGCTGTCAATGACTCAACATCCTCACAAATACACGACAACTCTTTTGACATTCTGAAGTTACTTGAGGGAAAAAGTAAATTTGATNGGAGGCATTTCGCGAAGGGTTTCGCTCACGAGACAGCAGTTTAGCCGAGGTGCTGGCGCGAACAGGAAAAGTACTTCAACCCACATTTGTGCATAAGAAACTTCATGATATATTTCTCCTAAGGGGCTGGATATTCGCCAAGGTGGAGATTTGTTATGGTATGACTCATATACCATATAGGGACAGACGCTGGAACGAAGCGGAGCGGAGCGGAGCGAAAGAATCTGTCCAAATTGGGAAGTTACGTTATATGGGTTGGGCCTATACGGTACAGGGGTAATTTGGGAATTACATATTGTACTGCAGGGCATACTCTAGGATTATAAATAGACCTGTCTGTAATCCTAGGTCTCTGAGAGAGTTGGATCCCTCTATTCTGTAATCCCTTTTCTGAATATTGAAGGAACTCGCCGCTCTGCTCCCGAGGCGTAGGCATCTTTGTTCGAACTCGTTAAATCTCTGTGTTCTTCTGGATTTGTGTCGATTACTGTTTTTCTTCGCCCTAATTTTCTCAACAAACTCTCATCTTGCAAATTTTTGGGTGAGCAAAAAATAATAAAAATAATACAAAAAACAAGGGGGCAATTACATACATTTCACCCAATTCCTATGTATTTACATATCTAATGTCTCAATTTTACATTTTATATTTATACCACCCAAATCTTTCATCACATCAAAAAAATCACCACTTTAACTTTTTAAAATGTGAAATACACCTTTTCATGCATAGGTAAGGAGCTATGCATGCGAAAATT
>JXCR01056731.1:456007-506783 GCA_002079205.1 Phalaenopsis hybrid cultivar | reverse complement strand
TTTACTTAAAACATTTAATTTGGAGAATATAAAGATCAAAATCATTTGATTTTTGTTCTCCACTGTGATTTATAAGTCAGAGAATTCACCATAAAATTTTAAAGGNATTTTAAAAAAATTTTAAAGAAGAAATTTAATAAATATCATATATGAGAATTATTATCATTTCAAAATTTGACAACTAATAAAAATTTTTATAAAGATTCTACAAGAAATGTTTCAAGGAATAATACATATTATTATTGAATTTATTACATATAAATATAATATTTGTAAGGGGAATTTACATACATTACACACAATTCTTATGTATTTAAACATCTAATACCTAAACTTTCATTTATATTTATAACATTCATAACTTTATCGNACACAATTCTTATGTATTTAAACATCTAATACCTAAACTTTCATTTATATTTATAACATTCATAACTTTATCATATACCGATATTAACTTTTTAAAAATGAAATTTAAAATTTCATACATAAATTTATGACACCATATAGTATTATAAATGTAAATATCAATATTTAGGTGTTAAATATGTAAATACATAGGAAGTGGGTGGTATGTATATAAATTTTCATTGTAATTATTGTATGGATGCCAATTGACAAAGATGGGTAAGTTGAACAATCATTCTCTATATACGAGGTAATCAAAGAGATCATGAAGATGGGTGTCATATAATGATAAGANATGGGTAAGTTAAACAATCATTCTCTATATACGAGGTAATCGAAGAGATCATGAAGATGGGTGTCATATAATGATAAGCGAACATAAGACATCTACCTTTTGTATGTGTTGGGCATTAGCAAATGTGAGATATTAAAGGCTGAGCAATGTCAATTAACATAAATTAATTGTTCTCCTCATATGAGGAAAGACCAGACAATCAGAATTGCTTACATAAGAAATCAGATGTAAGTATTTGGCATGAATGGGATAAAAAATTGACAAGGAATATCAAAGTTTTAGCAATATTAAGTAGCCAACTAAATTATTTACTTATAAGTGTGGTGACTGAATGGTCGAGAAGGCTAGCAAGGGATGTCAATGGCTAATGAATGGCATAGGCTGCTATTTGGCATGCACCAATGGTAGATGAAGAACTTTTGAGGTTATGTGACATTGTGCAGTCTAATTTGATCATTTTCATTATAAAAGAAGAAACCAAACAGTACAAAAGACATATGTCAAACAATGAAGGTTGAAAAACTTCAAACAATGCTCTTTGGCATACTTGGGGTGATGGCTAATGAGAAATATTGTTAGAGGTCTAGCAATGTTGAGTAGCCTAACTTAATTATTCTTGTTATAGAAGGCGTGCTTAGATGACTAAGAAAACTTTTAACAAACATAGTTGGCCATCTTTTTTTTCTTTCAGAAAAGGCCCAAAGTGCAGCATACGGGATTTGAATCCACGACTTTATGGTGGAAAATTACACCATCAACTATTAAGTCACGGGTAAGTGNGTTATCTAAGATGTAATTAACTATAGGGGCTTGCCCTTATAGGAAGCTTTTTTCGAACCCAGTATAATATAAACCCTATTTAATTCCTTATATTAAATAGGAGAATTTGTCGACCAACCCATTGGTTTCGCAGACCAAACGAATGTCATAACTTTCTTTAGTTTATTTGATCGAGCCTCACTCATCGAAACCCTATTTAATTCCTTATATTAAATAGGGGAACTTGTCGGCCAACACATTGGTTTCGTAGATTATTTAATTCCTTATATTAAATAGGGGAACTTGTCGGCCAACACATTGGTTTTGCAGACACCCTATTTAATTTCTTACATTAAATAGGGGAACTTGTCGGCCAATACATTGGTTTCGCAGACCAAACTTTAATTGCTTATATTAAATAGGGGAATTTGTCGGCCAATACATTGGTTTCGCAGACCAAAATTAATTCCTTATATTAAATAGGGGAATTTGTCGGCTAATATATTGGTTTCGCAGACCAAACGAATGTCATAACTTTCTTTAGTTTATTTGATCGAGCCTCACCCTCAATTCTTGTGTTCATCCTTAGGGATAAATACAGGATTTGAGANCTCGTCAGCATAAAATTTTAGCTCTTTCCCTTTGAGGTGGAATGTCATTCGATCAATATTCTAACAATTTATAATGTGTATTATCAGAATATGATCTTGAGGGTGCGGCAAAAGTTCAAAAAACTGAGCTAAATTCAGTGCTTCCAATTTACTCCATGTTTCCTTGTCCACTGATGGTCGAACCTTATCGAGGACTTCACGTACTCCAGATGGACGACGCGTACAGTTCATTGATTTGCGCTAAATAACCCACAATAATACAACATAATTGGTTAATATCAAATGATGATGAAAAGATGAATTTAAAAATTAAACNAAAAATAAAATTTTTAAAGCGTCCTTCCGAAGCAGGCAACGGGATTTCAATTCCGATGACCGATAGCTTCTTGCGGGCAAACCCCACACCAAAAAAAATAGTGCCGACATTGATTTGCGCTAAATAACCCACAATAATACATCATAATGGGTTAATATCAAATGATGATAAAAAGATGAATTTAAAAATTAAAACTAAAACATAACCACCAAGCTTTACAGATTCGAAATGAAAACCTAAGCTTTACATATTCGAAATGAAACCCTAAAAATTACCTAGCTTCAATATCTTTCTTCTTCTTTGACTCATTCTTCTCCTTACGGCCGCCTTTGACCGTTTGCGGTGCCTCCTCGCATTCGGGTTTCTTAGCCTCTCCCAACTCCGCGACATTGGTCTCTACCAAATTAGTCTTCGTGGTCTTGGCGCTTACCTCTTCCATTTTAGTGTTCCTTCACCTAAGCAATCCACACTCTCTGCGAAAGGAAGACGACGACGAAAAACCCTTAGCATGCGCAAATGCCTGTTTTCAAAAATGAAAAATGACTGTAGAGGTTTCTACCTTTTACCAANTCTCTACCAAATTAGTCTTCGTGGTCTTGGCGCTTACCTCTTCCATTTTAGTGTTCCTTCACCTAAGCAATCAACACTCTCTGCGAAAGGAAGACGACGACGGAAAACCCTTAGCATGCGCAAATGCCTGTTTTCAAAAATGAAGAATGACTGTAGAGGTTTCTACCTTTTACCATGGTTATAAAACTTGATTTATTGAGGTTATAAGAAGGTTACAATTTGTAATTAAGAGGTTACAATACGATTATAACGGCGGTTCAGAGTTATATGGAGGTTTCAGACAGGTTACACCCGCAGTATAACGGGAAGGTTACAACCAGGTTACAAAAAAATTACCGTCGCGTTACATTTTTCCTTACCGCGGAAGGTATATCTGGGGTATATCACGGTTACAAGCACGTTACATGACCCTGTACCAAGGAGTATAGCTGGGGTATATCACGGTTACAAGCACGTTACATGGCCTTGTACCGCGGAAGGTATATCTTGGGTATACTCAGGTTATAAGCGCGTTTCATGGCCCTGTACCGCGAAAGGTACATGACTAGTATATCCCGGTTACAATCGGGTTACAACNAAGAAGGTTACAATTTGTAATTAAGAGGTTACAATACGATTATAACGGCGGTTCAGAGTTATATGGAGGTTTTAGACAGGTTACACCCGCGGTATAACGGGAAGGTTACAACCAGGTTACAAAAAAATTACCGTCGCGTTATATTTTTCCTTACCGCGGAAGGTATATCTGGGGTATATCACGGTTACAAGCGCGTTACATGACCATGTACCAAGGAGTATAGCTGGGGTATATCACGGTTACAAGCGCGTTACATGGCCTTGTACCGCGGAAGGTATATCTTGGGTATACTCCGGTTACAAGCGCGTTACATGGCCCTGTACCGCGAAAGGTACATGACTAGTATATCCCAGTTACAATCGGGTTACAGCAGGCCGACCGCGGGAGATATAAGAAGGGTATATCAGAGTTACAAATCAAGGTACAAACGAGTTACACCACTGGCCGGGTAACAGGTCAAGCGCAGATTTATTTTGATTTATTATATTTATTTAATGCAGTGGGCCCGCCGAAAATTNAACAGGCCGACCGCGGGAGATATAAGAAGGGTATATCGGAGTTACAGATCAAGGTACAAACGAGTTACACCACTGGCCAGGTAACAGGTCAAGCGCGGATTTATTTTGATTTATTATATTTATTTAATGCAGTGGGCCCGCCGAAAATAATCTGGCGTCTTCTGATTGGATATCGCACGCATCGTTGCGTGCGTCTTACGTACAAATTTTTTCCCGCAAACTAAGTCTAAATCTCACACCTAAACTTTTATATTTACATATATAGCATTATTGTGACTTTTTAAAAAGAGTAATATATGTTTTATGCATAACTTTAAAGCAAAAAATAATATATATATATATGTGAAATTTTAGGTGTGGCATTCATAAATACATAACAATTGAGTGTTATGTATGTAAATTTTCCTGTTTTTTTTGGTAATTAACTTGTGATGGTAAATTCTATAAATTAAAGTGTTTTACGTAATTGTTAACAAATAGAAATGATGTTATAAGTAAAAAAAATTGGGGTCATTTACATTCAACCCACTCTTAACATTATTAATTCGAAAATAATGGAGATTATTCATACAAAGCACATTAAACACTCCTAATTATCTATCTCACACCAAATTTTAATATTATATATTTAACACATATTACCATTTACTCCTCAAATATAAGTCTTTGTTATACATTTTTCTTCCATGTCGTTAGAAAAGCCTCACAAAACATCTGATCTGCTTCTTCAGTTTGTAATCTGAAGCCTGCATGTGTTTCCTTGTTCCATCCAAAGCTAGAGCAAAGCTGCATCTTCTCTCCCTTCCACCAACTGAAGCTGCATCAACTCCCCTTCCTATGCCTCAAGATGCAACTACTCACCTTACAACACTGGAAGCTACAACATTTCTTGATGGTATTACTCCATATATTTTCATTTTGTTCCTTTACAATATATTTTCTTATTAGTATGTTATATTCTGCATGACTTTTTTAGGACAATAAGTTTTCTTCAACCTAATAGCTCGTCGCATAGAGAATAAGATANAGCTACAACATTTCTTGATGGTATTACTCCATATATTTTCATTTTGTTCCTTTACAATATATTTTCTTATTAATATGTTATATTCTGCATGACTTTTTTAGGACAATAAGTTTTCTTCAACCTAATAACCCGTAGCACAGAGAATAAGATGAAATAATGGAAATTTGAGTTTTTCTCATACTGCATTCAGTTTAAGAAAAATAAGTTTTGTAGTGTTGTTACATTGAATATCTTTTCTTATAATTTCTTCGATTATGGTTTCCACTAGGTTTGGAACATACTTCTCATACTTTAGTTGCATGGAGTTAATTGAATCATATACTGGAAAGTGTTGCTCTTTTTGAGTCTATATTGTAAATATTTTAGAAAGGATGTTGCTTAGCTACTCTGAATAAAATCATGGAGTTCTTTGAATCATTTGTAGAAAATGAAATGGATCTGACAATGTATTTAACATACTATTATTTATTTATTTTCTTAATATTGTTCATTAGCATTGTTTTAAGTTTTTGATGATTTTCAACTTTTTTCATCTTGCATTTAGTTTAAGGATATAATAATGGAAATTGGAGGGGTTTGTTTTAGTGTTAACCCCTTTTATCTTTCATTGCTAAAAAATAAAAAGTATGATTATCGGAAACTTTATATTATATTTGATGTAACTTTTAAGAAGCACCTTCTATTATTTTTTTCNAAAATAAGTTTTGTAGTGTTGTTACATTGAATATCTTTTCTTATAATTTCTTCGATTATGGTTTCCACTAGGATAAAAATCCTTTGGAACATACTTCTCATACTTTAGTTGCTTGGAGTTAATTGAATCATATACTGGAAAGTGTTGCTCTTTTTGAGTCTATATTGTAAATATTTTAGAAAGGATGTTTTCTTAGCTACTCTGAATAAAATCATGGAGTTCTTTGAATCATTTGTAGAAAATGAAATGGATTTGACAATGTATTTAACATACTATTATGTATTTATTTTTTTAATATTGTTCATTAGCATTGTTTTAAGCTTTTGATGATTTTCAACTTTTTTCATCTTGCATTTACTTTAAGAATATAATAATGGAAATTGGAGGGGTTTGTTTTAGTGTTAACCCCTTTTATCTTTCATTGCTAAAAAACAAAAAGTATGATTATTGGAAACTTTATATTATATTTGATGTTAACTTTTAAGTAGCACCTTCTATTATTTTTTTCATGATTTCAAATGCATAAATCTTCTGACATTATCAAAATATTGTAGATGTTTAGTTCAAAAAAGCAAATTAGAGAAAGAGCTAGTTATTCTAGAGAGTCTTCTTATATTATATTAAACATTATCATTTGTTTAAACTTAATGATATATTAAAAGTGATAGTGTTCACCTTATAAGATAATAAATTAGTTAATTGAGTGCTAATTAAAACTGTGTCTTTGTTTACTTATTCATCACATTACTCTATTGTGAATGTTGATAGCTTGTTAATTACTAGTTACATTGTATGGTTTGTTTACATTTCATCAATTGAAATATCATGAGATTGATTATTGACCTAAAAACACAATTCAAAATTTTTATGGTGTCTAATCATATTTTGTTTAGTTATACAAATTAAGCTCATGTGATCCAAATGTAAGAATAAATTTTTTTATGAATTGAGATGAATCATTGTTAATCACATTTAAATACAGTGGATATTGGATGTAAGTTAAGAATCAATCAAGAATGAAAAATAATGTTGGAAGGCATAAAACTGTTAAGATTCAAAATAAAAATTTTGATTTTATAAGTGTTAACGGAGATTGATATGATTTATGCTTAACATAAAAGAGCATGAGTTTGAGTTGTAATATCATAAATGTGGAATAACACTCAAAAAATATATTCTTATGACCAATGATAATAAAGATATGTTAGTGATTGCTCCATCTAGTGGGTGTAGTCAAGCTAAGGTAGTAGTTGCGTCACAAACTCATAAAGAAACGGATCTGTGCTCACAAGGTTAATAGTTTTCAGGTTGGTGGTATCATATTGGACACTCATTGTCCACAATCTAATTCTAACGAGAACATTAGAAGTGAGATTTATGATGAGTAGTATCATATTACAAAATTTGGAGATGATAATGATTTAAAAATTGGTACACTTTTTTGTAACTCGGAATATTTAAAGCAATTTATTAAATCTAATGCAATCATAAGTAATTTTGAATTGAACATCCAAGCTAGCAATGGATCAATCTCACATCCATTTTGTTTGTTCACATCATGGATGCCCTTAAAGAGTACAAGTTATATTATGTGTTGATGGACATTCTCTTAAGATAAGAGAATTAAAACTGATGCATTTATGATATGTTGTGAACAAAGTAGGAAAAAAATAAATAATATCATCTTTGGTAGTTCAACAAATAGAAAATATTATGAAAAATGGTAATTAGATCCTTTCAAAGCAAATTAATAATACTTTGGAGAATTTATGTGGGTTGTCACTACTATATATGAAATTAAGAATGTGAATAAAACAAGAACAGAATAGCATCTTTGGATTAGTTAATGATAATTGCATGTGGAAACTTGCATTGCAAGTAGAAGTTATGAATAGAAATCCCATATCACATATTTCACACATTTGTAACAAGTATGATTTCTCTTTCAAAAGATTATATGTTTGTTTTAAAGTTTACATAGATGGATTTCTAATGGGGTGTAGAAATTTAACTAACAATGTTGCTTACTATTTGAAGTCGAAGTATCTAAGTATTTTTCTATATATTAATTCAATGAATGGAAAAAGTAGACTCTTTACCCTTGCCTTCACAACTGTAGAATACAGTCAAACAAAATTTGGTAGTGGCTCCTAAGTTAATTGATTACATCAACTGGGTTTGAGCTACTAAATCTGACATTCTTATTTGACATGAAAAATGATCTTAGAGAAATAACAAAATTTGTATTTCTACTTGTGGAATATAGATTTTGAATGGGTCATTTATGAAAGAAATTAAAGAAACATTTTTACTATGAAATGCACAAGGTTAACACATTGGTATGGTCTCAACCAATTGTTACACTAAGTGGAATTTTTATTCAAAAGCTCATAACTCCAGCCCAATATCCAAATCTTCTTTAACCCAAATATACATTAAAAAAATTCAGCCCCCCATTATCAATTTAATCAAACCTAAAGTCCAAAGGTTACATAATTAATCAAACTAAAGTGGAATTTATGAAAATCCCTTCGAAGTTTGGAATCCTCACTCGCCTTCTTTAATGCAAGCCATGTAGGTCATGCATGAGCCATGGGCAAGCCATATGGCTTCATCCAAGCCAAATGGAAGCCATGAAGCCATGCATGAGCCTCAAGTGAACAACCATACCTTAAATGGAAAAAGCAGGACCCTCTTTCAAGATTCCCCTAAAAGTGCTTAACCACTCCAATGATTCACTTAAATCCAAAATTATGTCATAAACACATGATGGAGACTTGTCCACTCACTCCCTCAAGCTGACCACTAGCCCTAGCCACCTTGAGAGTTGAGCTTGACCCACATACATGACTCAAACCAAAAGCTCCCCCTAAAATCAAGTCAAATATTTTCCACTTCAATCCAACCCTTGGACACATGGAATAAGCCAATTCACTTCATCATTACCCAACATTAACCTCCCGTGGGTGGATAGAAACCAACCATGCCCTTGTCGGTCACCATGGTCAATGGAAAGCCCAAAGCCGAGAGTCACCCATAGGGGAAAACTAAAAATTAAGCCCATCCAATGTGGCTCGTCCCCACTGAAGCTTGGCCTCTACCTCACCTCCACCTAAGCATCATCACCCACTAGACAACCCAATTAAACTCTAATCCTTGGCCTATAAATACACCACCCCTTCATGTTCAAAAAAGAGGTAGTGCAAAAAACACTGGGAAACTCTGTCAAAATTGCTCTAAACCCCTCTTGTACTCATCCAAAGCTCATCCCCTCCCCACTGAGAAATCCTAATTTCAAAGCTCAAAACCAGGACCTTTCGGCCATCTCACCAAACTCCATAAAACTCCCAATTGATAGTTCCAAAAGCTTCCCCACACTCCAAAAACACTTCCCCAATCAAAATCTTTTTTCCCGTGGCCTCTAACCTAGTGCTAGACCAAACCCGATCCACCCTTTGGTCTAACTCATACTTAGACCCATCTACAGAGCAAATCAACACTTGGAGGAGGTTCATGGGACCAAGACAAAGCTTCTCAAATAATCCAATTGATGCCTCACATCTTAGACAAAGATATAACTCAAAAATCTCTAATTTTACCTTAGTTTGGACTTTTGTGAAGAGGCTCAACAATCCATGCTCACCTAGTCATATAGATGTGATCGCTCGTTGAGATGAAGCTTTAGGAACAAACCCCATGTGATTTAGTTAACTATCGATAGAGATCTTGGCTATAGAATGTGGATGGCTCTCAGGTTATGATTCATTTAGGACGATGAACCAATATCGTACATTTTTGGGTATTTAAAAAGGATGGCTCAGATTGATTCAGACTGCGAAATGGTGCGATACAAGACAACAGACCACAGGTGAAAGGGTAAGCCATGTGGAAAGTGCAACAAATGGGAGAGTGCCACACGACAGTTCGGAGATGCCTAGGTTGACATGGTGCCGACCTGGTTAAGTAGGAAAATAAGAATTTTTTATTTAAATAAATATAGAAATGTGACCCAATCCGCAACTACGCAGATTTTCTTAACTTGAAAATATTGCCAAAAAACTTATCCCAAATTATATTTAGTAGCTAGTGTAAATAAATAAAGTGATTTAGAAAATAGATAATAAGTCTTCACACTATGGCTACTATGTAAGTATATGTATCGTTTCAAGTAATATAATATTTTTCTTGAAAATCTCAGTATCGATCCCACGAGGAAAGCAAAAATTCTTAATAATGACTTGCAAAACCTCTATCTAAATTGCAGATAAATATGATAGAAGAACAATATTGAATTGTTGGTAACATTTTAACACTAAATTTAGGTAGAAAATAAGAACAAAGTTTAAAAGACTAGCAAATATTGAAAGACTAACAATGTTTAAAAGACTAATAAAATTTAAAAGAGAGTTTGAATGTTATAAAAAGAACATTCCCCTTTGCAAAGAGAAGTTAATCAATGTAGAGTTTGAATGATGAAAAAGATAAAATGATGTATTCTGCCAAATATAAGCATTCCTATTCTTTACCCCTCTTGATGCTAGCAAAAAACATTGGCTAACCTAGAGTTTTTCACCAGCTTGTGTAGTAGTGTTGTGTAGATCCTGACCTCTCACTTCTAGATTACCCACTGTGCCCTTTCTATATGAACTACTAGGGACCTTTACAATCCAAACTCTAGATCAAATTGATAAGATAATCTAGTCTATCAACCTAGAAACATCAATTATACGCACATCAAAACTTATCTCCCTATCTATTTTCACTGCCCTCAGGTGATTGCAATGGCTTTGCTAAGTTGAAATGTGGTACTCATTAGTTGGTGAAATCTTAGCCCTCCCGCGTCATTATGTTTTTCAACGGATTTTGATAATAAAAATGCCCAGTTTGCAAAGTCAATGAAGAACAGGTGAAAATACCATCACAATGTTTAAAAAAAAATAAAAAGAGATCTTTAAATCATTCTCATCCCACACGATTAATTCCCATATGTAAAGAGAAAGAAAGGGAACTACTTAGAATTCATAGAGATAAAACAAAAACGCATGATTTGTATTGAAAGCCAAGTCTTACAATAAAAACTTGAACACAAATAAAGATACTAATCTTTATATTTTCTCTCCAAGAAAATCCTGAAGTCTCCTTGAATTAATGTCCAAACTCTTACGCAAAACAAAGACTCTCTCTCTCTCTCTCACACACACACACACACACTAAAACCTTCAAGAAGTCTTCTCCAAGCCTTCCAAATGTCTTCTCCAACACACCTAAAACTTCTCTATTTTTGTCTGGAATTCGGCCATATTAATAGATAGCTAAAAATCACTAAGGGTCACTTCAAAGCACCCCGTTAAAATTCGGCTAATTTCTTTGGATATTCTAGAAAGTTGGTTACTGGTGTTGTAGCGCTAGTCTAGGGTGTTATAGCGCCCAATGTGCTCAATAAGTGGCATTATGACGCCAAGGGTGGCGCTATGTGACAACGACTTTTTTTATATACCTAAAAATACAAGAATTTGACACCACTACTAGAAGATTTAAATCCCCGGCAACGACGCCAAAAAATTGATGCAACTTTTAATATGCAAGAATTTATGAACCTAGATTTGTATATTTATAATGATTTTGTAAAGTCATAATTTCAAACGCAAGTATACGTATCACTCAAGTAATACAGGGCTCTAGTGGAGTCCCGTTTATCGATCCCACAGGAAAGCGAGGTAAGAGGTCCTTAGTCAAATTCTAATCTACTACTATTAGTCCTTAGTTTGGAATGTCAATTAAAATGATATTTTATCTAGCAACTACTCCTAAATGCAAGTGTTAAATGTAAAGATAATAACTATAACTAAATGCAAATATTAATTCTAAAGATACCCCTTTTTGGATGAATTGATTTGGAGAATTTTGAGATATTAAAAACTACTATTCTTATGTAATGAATTGAATAATATAAAGGAATGAGATGCATTAAATATTGTATGTGCCAAATAGGAGCAATCCTATTCTTTACCCTTTGGTCCAGGCATAAAGAACATTGACTAATCCTATGCTTGTTTACTGAATCCGTGGCTAGACTGGGAGGATACCGGCTCTCACTTTAGAGCTCCCATGTTCCCCTTGCTTGAGGGCTAACATCTCCGCTTCAGTACTTAAACAATATGAACGAATTGGGGATTTTAGTACGTCACCCTAAAATCTTCAATTCTACACCCATCAAAGTATATTTCCCTATTTATTTGCATTCAACTCCCATGAATTTAACCATCCATGAAATCTGAATGTGGTTCTACTTTGTTAAGAATTACACAGCCCTCTCGAGTCTTAATGCAATTACAACAAATTTTAACACTACAAAAGGACTTTATTGTAATGTAAATAAAGTGCAAGTAAAAACCATCACATTGATAATTAAATCCGCTCCTAACATGCATCACAAATCTTAAACATGAATTCTACTCATTACAAAAGAAAAGTAAAATGAAAACAATGAAATAATCTTCTCAACATGAATTATACTCATTACAAAAGAAAAGTAAAATGAAAACAACGGCATAATCTTCTCATAACTAAACATGAATTCTACTAATTACAAAAGAAAAATAAAATGAAAACAATGACATAATCTTCTCATACCATTATTTTAGAAACACATCACAAAGCACGAAGAAAACACAACGGAAAACTTCATTTCATCAAAGCAAATCTACTAGATCACAAAGCACGAAGAAAACACAACAGAAACTTCATTTAACCAAAGCAAATCCACTAGATATGAAGAACAAAATACTTAGCTTTTTCCCTTGAAAGAAGAAAACACAACGAAAACTTCATTTAACCAAAGCAAATCCACTAGATAAGTGTTTACAAAACCATAAGATAACGAAGAACACAATACTTAGCTTTTTCCCTTGAAAGAAAGAAGAAAATCTCTCCCATAAAGTCTCCCGCCGATCCATGCAATGCTAGAACATCTTCTTACAAATTCTCTCAAAATCTCCTCTCCAATCTTTCCAAAAGGGTAGAAATCTACATTTCTACTTCTATTCTAAAAACCCTTAACTTTCTCCACACTTTTCCTAACATTCCTCTCACTAAAATCCCCCTTTTTCTAACCTAAATTTGTTCTTTTAAAGTGAAGGGATGAAGTTTGAAGAGTTGCCACAAGAATCATTTCAAAAAGCGTCCAAATATGTTGAATTTCGGCCCATAATCATCGGCGAGCTTTTCTGTCATTTTTCGGTCTTCTCGGGTAAATCTCGCCATCGGCGCCGTATTGGGCGCCATCGGCGAGCAGACTGCGCAGCTCCACCGTTTTGCTCCATTTGGCTCCGTTTTAGCTCTGTTTCGCCCCATTTCAATTGCGTTGTGTTCCTAACAGATAGTCCTATAAAATAAGCATAAAAACAACTTTCCTTTAAAGTATAATCTCATTCAAAAATATGCAAAAAGTGTAAAAGAGAATAAGCAACAAAATAAGCATGAAAAAAACCTTCCTTTAAAGTGTAATCTCATTAAAAAATATGCAAGAAGTGTAAAAGTGATTAAGCATTGAAAGACTTATCGAAAGGTGACAGGGCAAAATTTCATTTCTTGCTCGTTTTTGCTCCAAATTTCACCGTTTTTTTTTTCTTTTTCTCCAAAAGTCCATAATTCATCATACATGTAACAAAACATCAAAAATACCCTTCTTTAAAGTGCAATATCATCAAAATCAGTGTAAAATAGGTATGAAAATCTCAACATATTTTCCTCTGGTCACTATGGTGTTATACAAAATCTTTCATTTTTGCTTCACTTTGTCCTCATTTTCTCTAAATGTTCATTTCATGTACCTGAAACTAAAAACATGCAAAATACATTCATTCAAAGTGCAATATCATCAAAAATTTGCATAAAATGAGCATGAAATGTATACTAAAAATAGGTAATTTTTAGGTGGATCAAAATGCTTAAAAATATCATATCTTAGTGTAGAAAAATAAAAAAAAATAAAATTAAAATACACGTGTGCTTAGTGAACAGAGGAGAATTAATGACCAAAAAATCGATAACATTTGTTTAANAATATCATGAGATTGATTATTGACCTAAAAACACAATTCAAAATTTTTATGGTGTCTAATCATATTTTGTTTTGTTATACAAATTAAGCCCGTGTGATCCAAATGTAAGAATAACTTTTTTTATGAATTGAGATGAATCAATGTTAATCACATTTAAATACAGTGGATATTGGATGTAAGTTAAGAATCAATCAAGAATGAAAAATAATGGATGAAAGCGTAAAACAGTTAAGATTCAAAATAAAAATTTTGATTTTATAAGTGTTAACAGAGATTGATATGATTTATGCTTAACATGAAAGAACATGAGTTTGAGTTATAATATCATAAATGTGGAATAACACCCAAAAAATATATTCTTATGACCAATGATAATAAAGATATGTAAGTGATTGCTCCATCTAGTGGGTGTGGTCAAGCTAAGGTAGTAGTTGCCTCACAAACTCATAAAGAGACAGATATGTGCTCACAAGGTTAATAGTTTTCAGGTTGGTGGTATCATATTGAGCACTCATTGTCCACAAATTCTAACGAGAACATTAGAAGTGAGATTTATGATGAGTAGTATCATATTACAAATTTTGGAGATGATAATGATTTAAAAATTGGTACACTTTTTTGTAACTCGGAATATTTAAAGCAATTTATTAAATCTAATGCAATCATAAGTAAATTTGAATTGAACATCCAAGCTAGCAATGGATCAATCTCACATCCATTTTGTATATTCACATCATGGATGCCCTTAAAGAGTATGAGTTATATTATGTGTTGATGGACATTCTCTTAAGATAAGAGAATAAGAACTGATGCATTTACGATATGATGTGAACAAAGTAGGAAAAAAATAAATAATATCATCTTTGGTAGTTCAACAAATAGAAAATATTATGAAAAATGGTAATTAGATCATTTCTAAGCAAATCAATAATAGTTTGGAGAATTTATGTGGGTTGTCACTACTATATATGAAATTGAGAATGTGAATAGAACAAGAACATAATAGATCTTTGGATTAGTTAATGATATTTGCATGTGGAAACTTGCATTGCAAGTAGAAGTTATGAATAGAAATCCCATATCACATATTTCACACATTTGTAACAAGTATGATTTGTCTTTCAAAAGATTATATGTTTATTTTAAAGTTTACATAGATGGATTTCTAAGGGGGTGTAGAAATTTAACTAACAATGACGCTTAGTATTTGAAGTCGAACTATCTAAGTATTTTTCTATATATTAATTCATTGAATGGAAAAAGTAGACTCTTTACCCTTGCCTTCACAATTGTAGAATACAGTCAAACAAAATTTGGTAGTGGCTCCTAAGTTAATTGATTACATCAACTGGGTTTGAGCTACTAAATCTGACATTCATATTTGACATGAAAAATGATCTTAGAGAAACAACAAAATTTGTATTTCTACATGTGGAATATAGATTTTGTATGGTTCATTTATGAAAGAAATTTAAAAAAATATTTTTACTATGAAACCCATAAGGTTAACGCATTGGTATGATCTCAACCAATTGTTACACTAATTGGAATTCAAAAGCCCATAACTCCAGCCCAATATCCAAATCTTCTTTAAACTAAATCTACATGAAAATTCAGCCCCCCATTATCAATTTAATCAAACCTAAAGTCCAAAGGTTTCATGATTAATCAAACTAAAGTGGAATTCATAAAATTCTCTTCAAAGTTTGGAATCCTCACTCGCCTTCTTTAAGGCAAGCCTTGTAGGTCATGCATGAGCCATAGGCAAGCCATATGGCTTTATCCAAGCCAAATGAAAGCCATGAAGCCATGCATGAGCCTCATGTGAGCAACCATACCCTAAATGGAAAAAGAAGGACCCTCTTTCAAGATTCCCCTAAAAGTGCTTAACCACTCCAATGATTCACTTAAATCCAAAATTATGCCCTAAGCACATGATGGAGACTTGTCCACTCACTCCCTCAAGCTGACCACCAGCCCTAGCCACCTTGAGAGTTGAGCTTGACCCACATACATGACTCAAATTAAAAGCTCCCCCTAAAATCAAGTCAAATCTTTTCCACTTCAATCCAACCCTTGGACACATGGCTCAAGCCAATTCACTTCATCGCTACCCAACACTAACCTCCCATGGGTGGATGGAAACCACCCATGCCCATGTCGGTCACCATGGTCAATGGCAAGCCAAAATCCAAGAGTCACCCATAGGGGAAAACTCAAAATTAAGCCCATCCACTGTGGCTCATCACCACTAAAGTTTGGCCTCTACCTCACCTCCACCTTAGCATCATCACCCACTAGACAACCCAATTAAACTCTAATCCTTAGCCTATAAATACACCACCCCTTCACGTTCAAAAAAGAGGGAGTGCAAAAACCACAGGGAAACTCTGTCAAAATTGCTCTAAACACCTCTTGTACTAAACCAAAGCTCATCCCCACCATCCTTAGGCCTTCCTCCCCACTGAGAAATCCTAATTTCAAAGCTGAAAACTAGGACCTTTCGTCCATCTCACCAAACTCCATAAAACTTCCAATTGATAGTTCCAAAAGCTTCCCTACACTCCAAAAACACTTCCCCAATCAAAATATTTTTTTCCCGTTGCCTCTAACTTAGTGCTAGACCAAGCTCGATCCACCCTTTGGTCTAAATCATACTTAGACCCATCCATAGAGCAAATAACCACTTGGAGGAGGTTCATGGGACCAAGATAAAGCTTCTCAAATAATCCAATTAAGGCCTCACATATTAGACAAAGGTATAACTCAAAAATCCCTAATTTTACTTTAGTTTGGATTTTTGTGAAGAGGCTCAACAATCCATGCTCACCTAGTCGTATAGATGTGATCGCTCGTTGAGATGAAGCTTTAGGAACAAATCCAATGTGATTTAGTTAACTATCGAGAGAGATCCTAGCTATAGAATGTGGATGGATCTCAGGTTATGATTCCTTTAGGATGATGAACAAATTTTGTCCATTTTTGGGTATTTAAAAAGGATGGATCGGATCGATTCAAACTGTGAAATGGTGCGATACAAGACAACGGACCACAGGTAAAAGGGCAAGCCACGTGGATAGTGGAACAAATGGGAGAGTGCCACACGACAGTTCAGAGATGCCTAGGTAGACACGACGCCGACAAGGTTAAGTAGGAAAATAAGAATTTTTTATTTAAATAAATATAGAAATGCGACCCAACCCGCAACTACACAGATTTTCTTAACTCCAAAAGATTGCCAAAAAACTTTTCCCAAATTATATTTAGTAGCTAGTGTGAAAAAATAAAATTATTTAGAAAATAGATAATAAGTCTTCACACTATTGGTACCGTGCAAATATATGTATCATTTTTCTTTTAAAATCTCAGTATCGATCCCACGAGGAAAGTAAAAATTCTTAATAATGACTTGCAAAACCTCTATCTAAATTGCAAATAAATATGATAGGAGAATAATATTGAATTGTTGGTAACAGTTTAACACTAAATTTAAGTAGAAAATAAGAACAAAGTTTAAAAAACTAGCAAATATTGAAAGACTAATAAAGTTTAACAGACTAATAAAATTTAAAAGAGAGTTTGAATGTTATAAAAAGAACATTCCCCTTTGCAAAAAGATGTTAATAAGTGTAGGATTTGAATGATGAAAAAGATAAAATGATGTATTCTGCTAAATAGAAGCATTCATATTCCTTACCTCTCTTGATGCTAGCAAAAAATATTGGCTAACCTAGAGTTTTTCACCAGCTTGTGTGGTAGTGTTGTGTAGATTCTGACCTCTCACTTTCAGATTACCCACTGTGTTTTCTCTATATAAACTACTAGGGACCCTTACAATCCAAACTCTAGATCAAATTGATAAGAGAATCTAGTCTGTCAACCTAGAAACATCAATTATATGCCCATCAAACTTATCTCCCTATCTATTTTCACTCCCCCTCAAGTGATCGCAATGGCTCTGCCAAGTTGAAATGTGGTACTCACTAGTTGGTGAAATCATAGCCATCCTGGGTATGTTTTTCAACATATTTTGATAATAAAAATGGCAAATTTGCAAAGTCAATGAAGAACCAGTGAAAATACCATCACAATGTTTAAAAAAAAAATAAAAATAGATCTTTAAATCATTATCATCCCACACGATTGATTCTCATATGTAAGAAGAAAGAAAGGAAACTATTTAGAATTCATGAAGATAAAACAAAAACACAAGATTTTGATTGAAAGTTAAGTCTTACAATAAAAACTTGAACACAAATACAAGATACTTATCTTTATGTTTTCTCCCCAAGAAAATCTTGAAGTCTCTTTGAAGTAATGTCCAAACTCTTACGCAAAACAAATACTCACACGCACACACACACACACACACACACTAAAACCTTCAAGAAGTCTTCTCCAAGCCTTCCAAATGTCTTCTCCAACACATCCCAACCTTCTCTATTTTTTTCCAGAATTTAGCCCTATTAATAGATAACTAAAAAACACTAAGGGTCACTTCAAGCACCCCTTTAAAATTTGGCCAAATTCAATGAATATTCTATAAAGTTGGTTACTGGCGCTGTAGCACCAGTCTAGGGTGCTATAGCGCCCAATGCGCTCGATAAGTGGCGTTATGGCGCTAAGGGTGGCGCTATGGTGCCATACAAAATCTTTCATTTTATCCTCATTTTCTCAAAATGCCATTTCATGTACCTGAAACTAAAAATATGCAAAAATACATTCATTCAAAGTACAATATCATAAAAAATATGCATAAAATGAGCATGAAATGTACACTAAAAATATGTAATTTTTAGGTGGATCAAAATGCTTAAAAATATCATATCTTTGTGTAGAAAAAAAAAAATAAAATAAAAATACACGTGTGTTTAGTGAACAGAGGAGAATTTAATGAAGACGAAAAATAAAAAAACATTTGTTTAATTTTTTTTACTTTTAATTAATTAAATGCCTTAAACCTTATTTAAATCATAAATATTTAAATATTAATCACCACAACATAAAATTTTAAGGGCTTATTCCCCATATTATTATGGATGTTTTCTGATTTTTTTCAAGGTCAGAGAGCATCTCTAACCCTAAAAGCCCTAATTTCATATGATAATTACCTTTGTTTACTTAAAATAATTATAAAAAGTAAGATATAAATAAAAAAAAAATATGACAAAGTTTAAAAGATTAATCAAAGGCAGAGGGACTAAAGTAAAATAAAAAAAGGATTTTAAAATTAAAAAATGCATTTTCTATTAATTATTTATTTATAATAATTAAGAAATTATAAAAATGTAAATATAATTCAAAATATCACAAAATTTCTTCTGATTAGAGATAGTTATCTTAAGATGTCCCCATAAAATTTTAAAGATAGAATAATGTATTTTCGATATCAAAATATATGTTTTTTTAATTCCATAAATTATTTACTTAAAAAATTAAAAAAATAAAATAAAAAGTCAAAAAAATACAAAAACAAAATTTGGTGAGTTCACTAAGGTTAGAAGGATCAAAGATAAAAATATTTTTATTTTGAAGTTAAAAAAGTTATTTTATACTTATTTTCTCACTAAAATCAATTAGAAATTATAAAATTAAAATATAATCCAAAAAAATCATGTAAATTGCTCTGATTGGTCTTCTAAATTTTAACAACAACACAAAATTTTTCTAAGACCAGGGGACACATTTTTGGATAATTAAATTAATTACCATTGAAAATTCATAATTATGAGTTTAAATAATTATAGAAAATGACTAAATTTCATAAAAATCTAACTTCTTCTCTAATGCCTTAATTAACCCATAAGTAAAAGGTCAATGAAATTTCATGGTCATTAGATTGAGCCCTTTTGGGCAGGCGGCGGCACTGTGGCGCGGTGCCGCCCTGCATTTTTTTTATTTTTGCATTTGTTTCAGCTGGTCTGTCGCTGCTTCCCGCGGTGCCAAGCGAAAGCCGAGCAACCAGGTAATAGGCTCGGTCCAGCTTTACAAACGCATTTTTTACCCCCTTGCCCCTTTGGCCTATCACGCGAGATTGGAGAGAAGCCGCGAGCTCGTCCCTTCCCCTCCTCTTCTCCGACCGACGGCTAGTCCTGTGCGTCTTCCTTTCTCTTCTTCTCATCCTTCTCTTCCCGTTCCCATGATCTACGCACAGCAAGGGTAAGAAACCTATTTCTCATCTTGGTTCCTATCTCGTAAGGATTTCCTTAGATCTGGAATTTGGTTTTATCGCAAAGGTCAGATCTATTGTTGTGTTAATTTGGAGTGCCTTATGGGGTTATGTTGGCTGTTCGATCATGAAAAAGATCACCCCGTGGCCCTATTTTATCTCTCTTGTTAGCTTTGGTGGTGGGTAGATATTATTCTCTTTGGGGTTATGCTTCCAGTTAGATTTGAAAATGTAGTTTGTGCGCATTTTTGAACATTCCTCTAACTACAGTAGAATTTTCTTTTATTTGTGGTTGCTCTATGAAGCTGGCCTTCAGGTATTTCGTTCATGCTCATACATGGATATGGAATTTGCTTTTATGCCTGTGGTACGTATGGATCTGGAATTTGCATTTATGTTTGTGGTTATTCTGTTAAGTTGGCCTTCATATATGTTGTTAATGTTGGCACTATTGTTAGAATAATGGAGAAATTTTCCTTAATGCTATTGTTAATGCTGGTACTATTGTTAAAGGTGGTAGTAATCCGAAAAAAAATGCTTTTAATGTGTATATTGGAAGGGTGAAATTTCAATGTAGTGTTTCATCTTTGTAAATAATGTGATGGTGGAGGAATCAACATCATGGGGATTGTTAATGGAGGAATTAGCAAAATGGATGTATTTTTGTTTATCACAACTTGTTTCATTATACGTTATTATTAGGTGGTTTATTTCGTTGGTTAAAAATGATGGAAAGCTTAATGGAGGTATTGGCAAATTGGATTGAATTATTTTCAAGATAGTTGTTACATAAAAGTACATATGCAAGAGGGGAATATTTCTTATTAGCTCCCCATATTTTTAGAGGTGTTGCCGTGTGAACATATTAACATATTCATCTCCCAAGCTATTTACTTCAAAAAAATTTCTTAGAGGTTCCACATTTTGGGAGAGAAGCTGATGGTATGTTCGGATCAACGTATTGATCCCCTTTACCCTATTCGTGGAGCTACATGGAAAGCATTACTTTACTTGTGTAAAAGGGAGGAGAAATAAGTGATAAAATTTGATGGTATGGTATGTAGTCAAATTGGATGGTATGTATGAAAGTTTCCCAACATTTGTTTTTAAGCTCTTTCATTTTTTATTATGTGAAGGGGTCAAATGTTGGTTGTAAGCTATGTATGTTAACTTTTATTGCTAATAAAGAGTTCTAATTTTTCTCCCGTAGATGTAGGTCAGTTTGACTGAACCACGTTAATTGTTGTGTCCTTCTTCTGGGTACTTAACTTGTTTATTTTTTTATTGTTATTAAATGTTATTTATTATTCATGTTGTTTTCATTAAAGTGGCTAGCAAGTTACTAAATAGTGTCACTATTCTTTTCTAATGTTCATTTTTATCGTAGTGGTAAGATGACTAATAAAAGTAAAGAGCTTAGTACGCCTGCACTATGGGAAAAATACACAAAAATTATATTTTGTGGCTTTGCCTAAAAGAAATTGAAATAAGCAATAGACCTACGACCTTCTTTAATAAGGAGGGGTGGCAAAATATTATAAAAAAATTCAAGGAACGTACTGATAGAGAGTATGACGGTTGCAGCTAAAGAACAAATGTGATCAACTGAAAAAAGATTAGAAAATTTGAAAAGATTTGAAAAGAGGATCCACGGGCTTAAGTTGGGATCCGGTCAAGCAAACAATTAGCGCTCCGGAGGAGTGGTGGACAGAAAAACTTGCGGTAAGAAATTTTTCATTCCCTATAATTTATGTTATATAATTCATTTCAGTAAAATGGTTTAAATCCTTTTCTTCAGGTGGTGCTGATCCCGACTTTCTGCTTATACGCAATAGTATAACAATAATTTTGATTATATTTTTCACTTATGTTTCCTTATTTTGCAACAAAACCAAAAACTTGATCTTGAAGAAAAATGAGAATTTAAATTTTAATTACATATATTGGGATACTACGCAAGTATATGTATCGTTATCAATTAATATAAGACTTTTTGATTAAGAACTGAATATCGAACCCACAGGGAGATTATGCAATATACACTTTTAGAAACTTTTTATTTTTAAAAAGACAATTATTTAAACTAAAGATGATTCTTGCAGTAATAAAAATTTAAATATTTTTTGTATTTTTCAATATTTTGATAGAACAATAACTATTTAAAAAGATAACTAGAGTATTTGCAGAAGAAAAACACTAAAGATGAAAAATATCTTTCTTCTTATCATGAATCAGTAATAAGTAATATGAATTCTAATGTGGAAATATGCAAATTGTGTTGTGCCAAATATGAGCAATAACATTCTTTACTCTTACTAGAGATTCTATAAAGACATTGGCTAATTTAAAGTTTGAATAGTCTTGAAAACCGGATAGGCAGGTAAGATACTAGCTCTCACTCTAGAGTTCCCTCGATTCTCTCCACATAGGGGCTAACATTCTCGTATCAAAACCTAAAATAATAAACCAAGTTAGGAGCTTTAACCTCTCACTTTAAAGTTCTCTAACTCTACACCCGTCAATGAATATTTCTCTATTTATTTGCACTCAATCATATGAACTACATTCTCATTCATACAATCTCATGTGATTCTTTCCAATTGTTGACTGAGACAATACCAACCCGGTTCTTACATTTTCTTAAAACAAATTTTAACATCTGGATTGACCAAATCAAAAAGTAGACGAAGTTTGGATTTAAATCATCACAACTTCTTCCAACATTAAAGATCAATACTCTCCACAACATCCATCCAAAACTTAATATTTAAATCATCACAACTTTTTCCAACATTAAAGATCAATACTCTCCACAACTTCCATCCAAATAAATCATCACAACTTCTTCCAACATTAAAGATCAATACTCTCCACAACTTCCATCCAAAACAATCATCACAACTTCTTCCAACATTAAAGATCAATACTCTCCACAACTTACATCCAACACTTCACAACTTTTTCCAACATTAAAGATCAATACTCTCCACAACTTCCATCCAAAACTTAATTACCACAACTTCTTTCCAATGGATTGGACAAATCAAGAAGTAAATGAAGTGCATGGATTTAAATCATCACAACTTCTTCCAACTCAATACTCTCCACAACTTCCATCCAACACTTAATTACTTATCATTTTAAGAAGAAAGATAAAAAAAACTACTTAGAATTCATAAGAAAACAAAACCACACTTTAGTTTAAAAGTAGAAATCATTGTTAAACCAACAACAAGTCTCCATTAATACCAAAAGTAGTCTAAAATAAAATATAAAAACTTATCTCAAGTCCTCCACCAAACTCTTGAAGTTCCTTTAAATCTCTTCTCTTTTACAACACTCTCAATATAAAAACTAAAATAAAAAGGATAAAATAAATATGTGGTGCCTGAAAATCTCTCCGAACTAACTCCCCAATTCAAGAACTTTCAAAACTTTCTCTTTTCAAGCACACACTTTTTTTGGACCTTTTCTGGACACTTCTCAATGTCTCATTCTTCCTTCTTTTATAAATCTCCAAAAGATGTCTTGGTATCTCTTCAAAATATGTCTAGATTTGATGTATTTCCCCAAGAGATGCCTCCTTTCGCAATAATTTTTGTCCATGGTGGTTATAACCACCTATTAAGCCAATGGGTGCCTCAAAAACCTCTTTAAAATTCACAAAAATTGAATTTACTCATCCAATAAATGCCACTGACACTTAAGCACGGGGCCTCTAGAGCTTATGCGTGGCCTTCTCTGTTTAACCGGCGCTTAAGCGCCGGACCTGGCGCTTATGCGTCAAAACACTCTTGTCTAATTTTCTCCTATTTGCTCCAAATTTGATACTTTTTCACTCCTTTAAGCATTTTTCACCTTTTTACCTGTACCTGAAAGAAAAACACACAAATACATTCCTTTAAAGCGCAATATCTCAAAAATAGGTATTAAAATACATCTAAAAACACTATATATTTTAGGTGTATCAAAATTCCTCAAATTTAAAATGTTAATTGTCCTCAAGTGACACTTCAGTCCTTAAAAACTAAATAAGTATGATATGTATATAGGTTTCTTTAGGAGTTACTAAAATTTAGATTTAGAAATATAGTAGTCCAATTTAGAAAAAAATATTCTCTTAGGAGTTATAAAATTTAGATTTAGAAATATAGTAGTCTAATTTAGAAAAAAATATTCAGTAATTGTGACCAACTTAAAGTTTAGAAATTCTTAATGTTAAGAAAGATGAAAATATGAGTTCCTATCTAATTCAAAAATATTGTAGATTTTTCAAATTTAGAATTTAGTTATTTTATTTTCTCTACTTAAAAATTTTTATTTTAAATAATTTTACTTACTATATTATATCCCTAAGCTTAAGAGTTTCTCAAGTCTTATACTTTAAAAAGATCAAATGTGGAACCAATTTTTGATTAGGCACTAATCCTCAAGCTTCTCCTCCCTAACTTTTTCTCTTTTTCTTTTTCTTTCTTCTTTTCTTCTCTTCTTTTTTTTCTCTCTTTTCTTTTTTTTTCTTTTTCTTTTCTTTTTCAGGCAAGTATTACTATATCTGGATAGTCCTTTAATAATTTTGAATTTCACTTCTCCTTTTCTAAAGCAAAGTCTTGATATAAGTCTTTTATTTATAAATATAATAATAGTTTTGAAAATTATTTCAATAAAAGAAATTTAAGTATGAAAAATAAAAGTCTAAATTATCTAAATTTTTCAAAAATACAATTTTTCTTACTAAAGATAGTTACACTATATTAAATATTTTCTACACTAAAAACTTTTAACTTAAAGTTTTTCTTCATTACTAAAAAATTTCAACTAAAGTTTCTTACTCATTTCTAAAATCAAAATTTACTTCCTTAATATAACTTCATATACATAATCCATTTTCTTTCCTCATTTATAAAATCAAATTTTACTTCCCTAATATAACTTCATATACATAATCATTTTTTTTAAATTTCAAATTCACTTGTAGCACATTTGAGAACAAATAAAATTCCAGTTTTGAAAATATTTTTCATCCCCCCCCCAAACTTAAATTTTTAACAGATTAAACATTTTAGCAACAAATATATCTAAGTAGGAATGAAAATTTAAAATAACATGCTAACAGGAATTTTTAAACTCTAATGATACAAGTAGAAAAACTAAAAAAAACAGGAGTAAAATTAATTTTGATCAAATTTTCTAATATTTTTCATTTCAATTCAACATGTACAGATTCAATAGACTTCTAAGCAGTGGATACAAACATAAAAGCAAACTAACACACTAACTTTGACTTCACAATCTCAACATAAAAAAAAACACACAAACATGATAAAAGAAATATATAGGGTAGCAGTTTCTGAAATTTAAATTTAAGATCTAAGTTAGCAAGATTTTTAATCTTTTCAAAAGACATAGAATTAGGTAAAGTTCTAAATCACAAAACTCACAACAGTTACTATCCTAGAATTTAAAAACAAAATATTAACTAACATAAACATCACAACAACAATAAATAAAAAAAAATCTAAAACACAACACATAATCTAAATCAACACACAGATGCAAATGTAGCAGTACCAAGACCACATAGTCCTCAATATAATACAAACATAAATATCTCTCAGTCCTACTCCCCATCTTCTGAGTCACCGTTATACCATTTTTTTGCAGGCTCATAATCAGGATATCAAGGATATGGAGGAAATTGCACTCCTGGGTCACCTCTAATTAGGCTCTACAGAGACGAGTGGAATTTCTCTTCATAATCATTCTTTCTCCTATTATATTTATCAGTATGATCTGTAAAACACTCTAAATTCTGAACTTTATCAGCGGTAAAGTTAATATCATTCAACATCTTCTGTAATAATGCGTCTCAGATCTAAGTAGACTCACCTCTAGATGTAGAAGCACGTGAGGTAAATGGTCTAGATGTAGAAGCAGCAGAGGTAGAAGCATCAGACGTATCCATTCCATAACTCCTAGAAAATCCTCATCTCCAGCAAAAAATAGAATGTTCAGAATAAGTTTTCACATTCACCTTAATGATGGGCTTTAGAGCTAACAATACTTCTTCCCAGCTATCATATTTAGCTCTAGCCTGCTCACACAAAGAAAAGATCAAAGAAGCAAATCCCAGACCTGCAGTAGTAACAACTATGACAGAACTGATGATAGTCTGACAAATCAAAGCTCCAATGTTGACGAGCTTTTCTTCCTGAATACAATAATTTAACATCACTCTCTCTCTGGTCACTTCATTGAGATGATTTGTTCGTAGAATACAAGCAGAAATAAAATAATGTCAGGCCTTTGAAGGTGCACATAACTTTGAAGTTGGAAAATTGACTCTCCTTTCATTAGTGATCTTCCAAAGTCCTCTTCCAATAGTCAAGTAAGAAATAATCTCGTCTAGCTTCACCTCAGTCGGACTATAATTTGCATAAAAACATAAGGTGTTGGTGGTAGATGATAAAACAAGTTGATTACCTCTGGTGAAAAAGATACCAACTTTCCTCGAACCATAACTCTATCGTCTTCAGCCTCAGGGAGGTTAGCATAGAACTCCCTAACAACAGAAATAACGACAACAAAAAAATTGTTCCCACTGTCAGCGAACAATCAGATCTTCCACTTCTCCACTTGGATTCTTAAAACAACGCTCCTGAATCAGTTTTCATGATTAAAACACTTCCCTGTACCGATCTTGAGCCTTCCAACTAACAAATTTACTCGAATCAAAAGGGCTCTTTCCTTTACTCCTCTTTATTTTTGGTGCCACTCTACAAATTTTATAAATTCCAAAAATATCCTTAAAAATCAAGTATAAACTAGTAAACTAAACTTTCAAAAACACAAACTAAACTTCCCATGCAATTTCCATAGATTTTTCATCATTTTTCACCATGAAAAGTGGAATTTTGAATTTCTCCAAATGTGCTCAAAATACATGGTGAAAATCCAAAATTTTTGCATGAAGAAGTAAGCTCTTACCTCAAGGAACTTGGATCTAGAAAATTTCACTTGATTCCACCAAGAAATCTTCCCTTTAGATGTGCCCTAGCCCTAAAAAAATTTGAACTCGAGAGGTTGAAGGTGACGATGGCATTAAAAATTGTGATTTTTTAGCTGAAATTTCACTTTTAACCGTTCGCGACCGGTGCTTAAGCGTGGATAAGTGGTGCTTAGACGCCTGCCTCTCGGGTTAGCTCGTGCTTAAGCATAAGATGTGGTGCTTAGGCGCCAGTGCACAATTTTCAAAATTTTTAAATTAAAGTATAATTCACTATTTGCCTAAGTAAACCACCTCTAAATGGTCTCATAGCACTTAAATGACTATTTTCAACTTCCTATAACTCCCCTCTCTCTCTCAAAATTCTTCATAATAACTATTTCAATTCGAGGCTAAAAGTAACACAAATTTTCACACAAACAAACTTATATTAATTCACAAACGAGTACAAATACAATTAACACTTAATTCTCACTCCAAATAGTCTCGGATAAGAAAATTTTCTAAATTTAAACAATTAACACTCATATTACAATTAAACTCATAAAAAGTCATAAACACTAAAAATAAATACTAACATGTAAACACAATGACTCCAAACAAACAAACTCAAACATAGAACTTAATTCCACTCTTCATTTGATGAGACAAACTCAGGTCTTTCATTAGTCTCTCCTGGGGCAATTGGAATATAAAGTTGATAAAACGGACAGTAGCGACGTGCTCTGATACAATATTTTTCAATCCACTTTTGCTTAAGAAACATCTACTTATCCATAACTAGTGTGGCTAAATTTCATTTTCAATTGCCATCCAATATGCTCGAGATGTACATGAATCCCCAATGCTTAGCCTCCAACAAAAACATTGTATTCTTAATTTTGTTGATCTTCTCTGATATCCCCTCAATACTAAGTGCTAAGAAACCGATATACATCTCTTGTGCACTTTGAACTATGAATTTCTTCCTCATAGTCTCTTCCTTCTTCTTCAAATCCATCTCCCATGAAGACATCATATCAAAATCTTTGTCTCTTAGACTTTAGGGCTAAAAATGATTTGGGGTGAAATTCCTTCACAAAACCCTTCTATTCATAGGCCTAAATCCTTCCAATAACTCCTAGGCATGTCTAGGAACTTCATTGGCAAGTTTTTGCAAACTAATTGGCGATTTTCTCTTCTAGAATCTGAATTTTGCACATGTGTTAAAATTGCCACCCTTAAGCACCAAATCTGGCGCTTAAGCGCCAGTGTACATTTTTGCACTAGTCAATTTAACATCCAAATTCTTATTCTAACATGTCTAAGTCACTAAATAAAATCTTAAAATTAGTACTAACACATAATAGTCTCAAAAATACTACCCCAGTTTTCCTAATCACACATAAAACACACTCAAAATAAAAAAAACTTTGATAATTATGGGTTGCCTCCCACAATGCGCTTGGTTTTACGTCGTCAGCCCGACGTAACCAGTGCTTATTCTAGTTAATCCAACATCATTCCATCATTAAAATTATGTTGATCCCCTATAAATAAGGTTTCAGTCTATGCCCATTAACTTTAAATATTTTCCCAGACTTAAGATCTTTAATATTCACAGCTCCATAAGGATAAACTTTTATCACAATAAATAGGCACATCCACCTGGACTTAAGTTTGTCTGGAAATAATCTTAACCTTGCATAATATAGCAAAACTTGTTGCCTTGGCTGAAATTTTTAGTAAGAATCCTTCAATCATGCCACATCTTCATTTTTTCTTTGTAAATCTTAACACTCTCATAAGATTCATTCCTTATCTCTTCAAAGCTCATTTAATTGAAATAATCTTTTTTTACCAGCATCTTTCAAATTATAATTGAACACTTTAATCGCCCTATATGCTTTATGCTCAAGTTCAACTCGTAAGTGACAAGCTTTCCCAAATATTAGCCTATATAGGGACATTTCTATAGGAGTTCTATATGCAGTCCTACAAGCCCACAAAGCATAGTCAAGTTTGACTGACCAATCCATTTTTTTTGGATTCACAAATTTTTTCATAATTCTTTTAATTTCCCGATTGGATAATTCAGCTAAACCACTTGTCTGAGGATGATAAGCAGTAGCAATCCTATGATTTATATGATATTTCTTTAATAACTTTTCCATTATGGCATTTCTGAAATGACTTCCCCCATCAGTAATGATAACTCTTAGTATCTTAATTCTACAAAATATGTTCATTTTCAAAATTTTGCAACACTTTGAGCATCACATCGAGGTAAAACA
This sequence comes from Phalaenopsis hybrid cultivar, assembly GCA_002079205.1. Lineage (NCBI taxonomy): Eukaryota > Viridiplantae > Streptophyta > Magnoliopsida > Asparagales > Orchidaceae > Phalaenopsis > Phalaenopsis hybrid cultivar. Next base: position 477,500 of record JXCR01056731.1, on the reverse strand, counting down.
ACAACTTCTATCCATTTGGATAAATAGTCCACTGCTAACATAATATATAAATTTTCAAAAGATGGTATAAATGGTTTCATTAAATCTAATCCCCAAACATCAAATATTTGAGCTTCTAGCATATAATTGAGATCCATCTCATTTCTTCTAGAAATATTGCCTACTCTTTGACATCGATCACAAGTTTTGATATAAACATTAACATCTCTAGAAATTGTAGGCCAATAGCCAGATTTTGTATGTTATTTTATCAACACCAAAATGTCCCCCAAAATCAGAATTATGACATTTTTGTATTTTGTATGTTGTTTTATCAACACCAAAATGTCCCCCAAAATCAGAATTATGACATTTTTAGATAATCTCATAAATTTCTTCTAATGGTACACATTTTCAAATAATCAGATCCTTTCCTTGTTTATGTAAAAATGGGACATCCAAAAAATAAGTCTTAGCTTTAGAAATAGATTTCCTCTTCTGTTGGTATGTCATTCTATAGGGTATAATATCACTAACAATAAAGTTTACAATGTCGGCATATCACGGAACACACTACTCATTAATAGTGAACAATTTTTCATCTGGAAAATGTTCATTAATTTCTTTTTCAAAACAGAATAGTTTTTTTAACTCAAGCCTGAACAAATGATCAGTAATTTGATTTTCAATCCCCTTCTGATCTAATATTTCAAAATCAAATTCTTGCAAAAGAAGAATCCATCTTATAAGTATAGGTGTATCATCCTTTTTTTCATTAAATACTTAATAGAAGAATGATCTGTATGCACTACACAATGAGTTCCAATTAAATATGATCTAAATTTATCAAAGAATGATCTGTATGCACTACACAATGAGTTCCAATCAAATATGATCTAAATTTATCAAAAGCAAATACTATTGCTAATAACTCTTTTTCAGTAGTTTCTTGAGTTTCTAAGAGACTTTTACTAGCATAGTAAATAACTTTGAAAATTTTATCATATCTTTGTCCTAAAACAACTCTAGCATCATACATCAATTCAAAAGGTTTTCCTCCGTCTGGTGAAACTATAATTGGTGCAGTGATTACTTTTTCTTTTAATAACTTAAAAGCTTTTAGGCATTTCTTATCAAAATTGAAAATTGCATCTTTCTCCAATAAATGACATAAAGGCTTAGCAATCTTTGAAAAGTTTTTAATATATCACCTGTAGAATCCAATATGTCCTAAAAAACTCCTAATTTCCCTTACATATGTTGGATAAGGTAAATTAACGATCACTTAAATTTTAGCAGGATCGACTTCCATACAATTTTTTGATATTTGATGACCTAATACAATTCCTCCTGCTACCATAAATTAACATTCTTCCCAAAAGGACTAAATTTGTTTCTTCACAGCGCTTAAGAACTTTGGATAAATATTCTAAACATGAGTCAAATGAAATTCCAAACACTAAAAAGTCATCTATGAATACTTCAATCCATTTTTCAATTAAATCATAAAAATTGTCATCATATATCTTTGAAATGTAGCAGGAGTATTACATAAACCAAAGGGCATTCTTCTAAAAGCAAAAGTACCATAAGGACTGGTAAAAGTTGTTTTCTCTTGATCCTTAAGAGATATTTGAATTTGGTGATAACCAGTATATCCATCCAAAAATAAAAGTAATTATGACCAACTAGTCTATCCAACATTTGATCTAGAAAGGGTAATGAAAAATGATCTTTCATAGTGGTAAGATTTAATTTTCTATAATCAATGCATATTCACCACCCTATAGCTTGTCTAGTGGGTATTAACTTATTATGTTCACACAGTTACAGTCACTCCTTTCTTAGGAACGCAGTCAATTGGACTAACTTATGCACTATCTGAAATATGGTAGATAATTTCAACATCAAACCATTTTAAGATGTCTTTCTTTACAACTTCTTTCATAACAAGATTCAGTTTCCTTTGATGATCAGTCATGGGTTTGTAGTTCTCTTCCATATGAATTCTATGCATACAAATTGAAGGACTAATGTCTTTAATATCAATAATTGTCCATCCAAAGGCCTTCTTAAATTTTTTCAAAATTTTCATCAACCTTTCTTCTTCTTCCATTGTTAATTTTGAGGAAATTATAACTGGTAAAGTAGAGAAATCTCTTAAAAGGGAATATTTTAAATGATCAGGAACTAACTTCAACTCAAGTTCTGGAGGTTTTTCAATATGTGGACAAAATGATTTATCTTTGTCTATCTTGTCCAAAATTTCAAAACTTTCTCGAACATAATTTGAATCTTCCTTAAAAAGATTTTCGCATTGATTTAGTTCCTCTTCTTGCTCGTGTTCCAAATCTTGTACTTCAAATTTTTCTTCATAAGTCATTTTAAAATGACATTCACTTAGATATCTTATAACATCCATTCTAAAACATTCATCCACTTTACCTTTTACAGGGTATTTCATTAATCTTGAAATGTTAAAAGTAATAGTTTGATCATTGGCATGCATTGTTACCTTTCTGCACATCTATCATTGCTCTTCCTGTGGCTAGGAAAGGTCTCCCCAAAATGATAGGTTCACTTTATCTTCCTCCATATCTAGAACAGTTTGATCATTGACGTGCATTGTTAATTCCCCTTTTTGCACATCTATCATTGCTCTTCCTAATCATTGACGCACATTGTTAATTCCCCTTTTTGCACATCTATCATTGCTCTTCCTGTGGCTAGGAATCGCCTCCCACGCGCATTGTTAAATCTCCTTTTTTTCACATCATCATTGCTCTTCCTGTGGCTAAGAAAGGTCTCCTCAAAATGATAGGTATCATCATTGCTCTTCTTGTGGCTAGGAAATGTCTCCCCAAAATGATAGGTATCTCTTTATCTTTGCTAGCACAATGAAATCAACAGGAAAGATAAATTGATCCACTTTCACTAGGACATCTTCTATAGCTCCTTTAGGGTATGTTATCAAATGATCTGCTAATTGTAGAGTTACAGTAGTAGGGGTTATTTCTCCTAATCTCAATGTTTTAAATGTTGATAATGACATAAGGTTAATGCTTGCACCTAAATCACATAATGCTTTCCCATAAAATTTGTCGCCTACTGCACATGGAATTATAAAGCTACTAGGATCTTTAAGCTTTTCAGGAAGCTTCTTCTAATTTATCTACTAACTCCTCATTAAGTGCAACAGTCTCATTATCTTCAAACTTCCTTTTTTGTTGAGAATATCCTTCATAAACTTTACATAGCTCGACATTTGTTCTAAGGCTTCAATAAATGGAACATTAATTGTAAGCATTTTAAATATTTCTAGAAATTTTGAAAATTGCTTATCCAACTTTTGCTGACGAAGTCTCTGAGGAAATGGAGGTAGTGGTTTTTCTAAATCAATTGTCAGCAGAGAAATCAGTCTTTCAGAATCTTTTGGAGCATCGTTTTTTTATTCTTCAATTTCTTCTTTCTCTACTTCAATTTCTTTTTGAACCCTACCTTCCAACTCTCTTCCGTTTCTAAGTTGAACGACTTTTACTTGCTCTTTATTCTAGTCATTGGGACGTGATTCAGTATTACTAGGAAGTGTTCCTTGGGATTTATTACTTAATGAATTTGCAATTTGCCCAAGTTGATTCTCAATATTTCTAATTGTAGCTCCTTAATTTTGTAATTGATTTCCCATTTGTAACACCACATCTTCTATATATAACTTCTTCTCCTTAAATTATGTATTATTGCGTAGAGGATAAGTAGATCTATAATTATTATTCCCTTGGTTGTTCCAGTTTCTCAATGGGTTTACTTGGTTGTTCCCCCATTGCTGATTATTACCACCCAAATTGTTATTCCAGTTAAAGTTCCAACCTGAGTTATAATTATTTTAATATAGGTTATTCTATTTGTTATTTATGGCATTCAAAGTTTTTAATGATGCTTGAGAATCTACCATTTGGCCTAATGAATTCTCTTCAATCATGGAAATTGGTTGAGAAAAATTCATTCCAAATTGGTCTAACTTTCTTGAAATTGCAGCAACTTGATTTGCTAACATGGTACATACATCAATTTCATGAATATTGACTACTTTCTTAGGATTCACCCTCTTAGAAAGCCATTGAAAATTATTGTTAGTCATTTCTTCAATTAAAGCATAAGCGTCATGAAATAGTTTTGACATCAATGAACCACCAACAGCGACATCAATAATTGATCTAAGAGATCCAACTAATCCATTATAAAAAGTTTGAATTTTTAACCAATCTGATATAGCTTGGTGTGGACACTTTTGTAAGAGTTTTTTAAATCGTTCCCATACTTCATAAATAGATTCTTTCAAATTGATTAAAAGATGTAATATCATTTCTAAGCTTCACAATTTTTTATGGTGGAAAATATTTAGCAAGTAATTTTTGTTCTAAACACCCCAAGTTCTGATAGATCTAGGTGCTAACGAATTCAACCACATCTTAGCTTTATCCCTCAGTGAGAAAGGAAATAACCTAAGTTTTATGGCATCATAAGATACACCATCGTATTTAAATGTAGTGCACAATTCTAAGTAAATTTGGATCTTCAGTTGGTGATCTCCCAAACTGATTATTTGATACCATTTGGATAATAGTAAATTGGCAAGATGTAAATTTGGATCTTTAGTTGGTGATCCCCCAAACTGATTATTTGATACAATTTAGATAATATCAGGTTTAAGCTCAAATGAATTAGCCACTATAGTAGGCTTTTGAATAGTACAATGAAGTTCATCTACAGTAGGGTTGGCATAATCTATTAAAGGTCTAAACTCTTGATGAATTTCAGCATTATGATATGATCGTTCTGGTCTGCCATTTCTGTAATTTTTTTTAGATTTTTCAAGATTTTTAATTTTTTTAGTTTTCTAATTTTTTTAATAAACACTGTCGTTGCTGGTCCCAAGCCCGGATGCGAAAAGTGGGGGGTTGCGTTAGGTAGTCGATAGCCAGCGTAAAACTTGTCAAAAAAATCATGACATGAATCCTTTTGTTTACTAGAACTAAATGAAAATATGACTCTAAATAGGACGCAGTGGAGAAAAAGTATTCATGTAGCCGACCCCACGTAGTGGGATTAAGGCTTTGTTGTTGTTGATGATGTTTTGATTTTTTTAATAGTTCTCTCGAATTCAGAATCGTAGAGCACTAGTCCCTCAAAACCTGAACTACGCATACACTAACATATAATAAAATAAAAATAAACACAGTCAAAATAAGATACAATAACTTTTAAAGTTTAAATAAAACTTTCTAAAAATAGAAATTTACTTTTAAAATCAATTTCTCCCCAACAACGGCGCCAAAAACTTGATCCCGACTTACTGCTTATATGTAACAGTATAACAATAATTTTGATTATATTTTTCACTTATATTTCCTTATTTTGCAACAAAACCAAAAACTTGATCTTGAAGAAAAATAAGAATTTAACTTTTAATTTATATATATTGGGATACTACGCAAGTATACTTATCATTATCAAGTAATATAGGACTTTTTTATTAGACCTGAATATCAAACCAACAGGGAGATTATGCAATACACACTTTTAGAAACTTTCTATTTTTAAAAATACAATTATTTAAACTAAAGATGATTCATAGTAATAAGAATTTAATATTTTTGGTATTTTCAATATTTTGATAGAACAATAACAATTTAAAAAGATAACTAGAGTATTTGTAGAAGAAAAAACACTAAAGATGAAAAATATCTTTCTTCTTATCATGAATCAGTAATAAGTAATAGGAGTTCTATTGTGGAAGTATGCAAATTGTGTTGTGCCAAATAGGAGAATTTAAAGTTTGAATAGTTCTGAAGATCGGCTAGGCAAGGAGTATATTAGCTCTCACTCTAGAGTTTCCTCGATTCCCTCCACCTGGGGGCTAACATTCTCGTATCAGAATCTAAAATAATAAACCGAGTTAGAGGCTTTAANTTTTTTTTTTTTTGAGTTTGTTTCGGCGGGTCTGCCGTTGTTTCCCGCGGTGTCGAGCGAAAGCCGATAGCCAAGTAATAGGTGCGGCCCATCTTTACAAATGCATTTTTTACCCCCTTGCCCCTTTGCCCTATCAAGCGAGATTGGAGAGAAGCCGCGAGCTTCGTCCCTTCCCCTCCTCTTCTCTGGTCGACGACTAGCCCTGTGCGTCTTCCTTTCTCTTCTTCTCATCCTTCTCTTCCTGTTCTCATGATCTACGCACAACAAGGGTAAGAAACCTATTTCTCATCTTTGTTCATGTTTCGTAAGGGTTTCCTTAGATTTGGAATTTGGTTTTATCTCAAAGGTTAGATCTATTGTTGGGTTAATTTGGAGTACCTTATGGGGTTAGGTTGGCTGTTCGATCACAAAAAAGACCACCCCGTGGCCCTATTTTAGCTCTCCTGTTAGATTTTGTGGTGGGTAGACATTATTCTCTTTGGGGTTATGCTTCCAGTTAGATTTGAAAAATTAGTTTGTGCGCATTTTTTAACATTCCTCTAACTGCAGTGGAATTTTCTTTTATTTGTGGTTGCTCTGTGAAGCTGGCCTTCAGGTATTTTGTTCGTGCTCGTACATGGATCTGGAATTTACTTTTATGTCTGCGGTACGTATGGATATGGAATTTGCTTTTATTTTTGTGGTTGCTCTGTTAAGTTGGCCTTTAGGTATGTTGTTAATGCTGGCACTATTGTTAGAATAATGGAGGAATTTCCCTTAATGCTATTGTTAATGCTGGTACTATTGTTAAAGGTGGTAGTAATCCGAAAAAAATGCTTTTAATGTGTATATTGGAAGGGTGAAATTTCAATGTTGTTTTTCATTTTTGTAAATAATGTGATGGTGGAGGAATCAACATCATGGGGATTGCTAATGGAGGAATTAGCAAAATGGATGTATTTTTGTTTATCACTACTTGTTTCATTATCTGTTATTGTTAGGTGGTTTATTTCGTTGGCTAAAATTGATGGCAAGCGTAATGGAGGTATTGGCAAATTGGATTGAATTGTTTTCAATATTGTTGTTACATAAAAGTACATATGCAAGTGAGGAATATTTCTTATTAGCTCCCCATATTTTTAAAGGTGTTGTCGTGTGAACATATTAACATATTCATCTCCCAAGCTATTTACTTCAAAAAAATTTCCCAGAGGTTCCACATTTTGGGAGAGAAGCTAATGGCATGTTTGGATCAACGTGTTGATCCCCTTTACCCTATTCGTGGAGCTATATGGAAAGCATTACTTTACTTGTGTAAAAGGGAGGAAAAATAAGTGATGAAATTTGATGGTATGGTATGTAGTCAAATTAGATGGTATGTATGAAAGTTCCCCAACATTTGTTTTTAAGTTCTTTCATTTTTTTATTATGTAAAGGGGTCAAATGTTGGTTGTAAGCTATGTATGTTAACTTTTATTGCTAATAAAGAGTTCTAATTCTTCTCCCGTGGATGTAGGTCAGTTCGATCGAACCACGTTAATTGTTGTGTCCTTCTTATGGGTACTTAACTTGTTTATTTGTTTACTGTTATTAAATGTTATTTATTATTCATGTTGATTTCATTAAAGTGACTAGCAAGTTACTAAATAGTGTCACTATTCCTTTCCAATGTTCATCTTTATCATAGTAGTAAGATAGCTAATAACAGTGAAGAGCTTAGTACACCTGCGCTGTGGGAAAAAGACACAAAAATTATATTTTGTGACCTTTGCCTAAAAGAAATTGAAATAGGAAATAGACCTACGACTTTCTTTAATAAGGAGGGGTGATAAAATATTATAAAAAAAATTCAAGAAACGTACTGGTAGAGAGTACGACAGTTGCAGCTAAAGAGCAAATGGGATCAACTGTTGGAAATTTTGAAAAGATTTGAAAAGAGGATCCACGGGCTTAAGTTGGGATCCGGTCAAGCAAACAATTGATGCACCAGAGGAGTGATGGACAGAAAAACTTGCGGTAAGGAATTTTTCATTCCCTATAATTTATGTCATATAATTCATTTCAGTAAAATGGTTTAAATGCTTTTCTTTAGGTGGTACCCAGAGCGAAGAAATTCAAAGTCGCTGGTTTAGAATCAGAGTTTGAGGAGAAATTGGACCAAATGTTTAGCGGAGTATTTGCAATAGGAAAATATGCTTGCACTCCAAGCGAGACGGGAATTGTTTGCACCCCTGAAAAGGTGGTTGTTAGCTTATCTGTTGATCCACCCAATTTCCGCAGTCAGGATAGTTTTGAAATCCAGTCCATGAATCTTTCGAAGCGTGCTCGTGTGATGAGTAGAAAAATGGGTAGAGCATCTTCTATCAGGAACTAGATATCAGATTTGATGGACTCTTCCAATGACGCCTCTCATAAAACAGAAACTTTCTATTAACGAAGTTATGAAAATATTAGAAGATGATATTGAGATTGCAGAGGATGTAGATCTATTCTACTTTGCTGTGGAGTTGCTTTAGGATTCCGTACAAAGAGATTTCTTCACTGCAATTGCAAAATAACGGCGGGTGGCGTATCTACACCATTTTTATGCCCGCAGAGAGAATTAATGACACATATGCCTAGTTTGCTATTTAGAGACAATTTGCTATCATTGCTTATTTTTTTAGAACTTCTTATTTGCTCTAAGACAATCTTATTTTAATTGTTTTTGTGTGAGACATTTTAATTTTGCTAGAAACATTTTATTTAGCTGCTTTTAAGCCCTGAGATTTTACTATAATATATTTGTAGTCATATTCTGTTTTTTACTACTACTTCATACATATATACAATGCTTGTGTTGTCATTTGGTACAGATTTTAATAAGTGATAATCCCACATTTGGGGTTACATGTACAGTTAACATCAGCATGAACCCAGAATAAGAATGACAATAAAGGAGAACTACAACAATTAACTTGGTCATAGAATATTACAACAAATACATTGCATGCTTTCCGTGTTACACATCATATCATATCGAGATAAATGGGTAAGAGAAATGCTAACAGGGCATTCAACAAGATTTAGTAACATGTTCTGCATGACGCAGGAAGTCTTTAGAGATCTACTAGCAGAACTGAGTAGATATCATGGCCTACATGGGTCATCGAGGACGACTGACCATGAGGTCTTGGCATTGACTCTGTACATATTATCATAGAACGAGTCAATTCGTGCTGCAATGGAATGCTTTCAACACTCATTGGAGATGATAAACAAATATTTCTCAATGGGTTTGACTGCTCTGGTTAGCCTGTCCAAGAACGTCATAAAGACAACATGCCCAACATTTTCACAAACTCCGATGAAGATTAGGCACGATGCACGACACATGCATTTCTTCAAAGTACTTCTTCAACTTTCAATTGTTCAAAGTTACAATATCATTTACTCACATAATTAAGTGAAGCTATTTGTTTAGGATTGCATTGGCGCAATAGATGGTATGCACGTTGATGCACGTGTTTCAAATGATGAGAAGATTGCATTTATTGGACACTCTGGAACTCCGATGCAGAATGTCATGGCAGTCTGTGACTTCAACATGTGTTTTACGTTCGTCATGCCTGGCTAGCAGGGTAGCGCGCACGACAGCAAAATTTTCAAGAGTGCTACAAAAAATCCTCACTACAACTTCCCTCACTCACCTCCCGGTACATTGCTTACCGACATTCATTTGGTTTTCAATTTATATGTTAAACTGAAGCTGGAACACTTTACAGGAAAGTATTATTTGGTGGATGTCGGCTATCCATTGCAGCGAAGGTATCTTAAACCCTTCCCTGACACCAGATACCATATATCTGACTTTGAAAGAGCAAGCAATGTTACGCAAAAATAGGAAGGAGATGTTCAACAAAAGACATTCATCATTGAGAGGGGTCATCGAGAGGAAATTTCACATTTAGAAGAAAAAATGGGTGATATTGCGCGATATGACATCTTACCTATTTCCCAAATAGGTACAAATTGTTATAGCCATGATGGCATTGCACTACTTCATTAGGCGACACCCATATCGATTTGATGTTGACTTCCACAGTGCCAAAGAGAAATAGGAATTGCCTGCTGAAGCATTTGAATACCGCATCGGTCAGTCTCTTCCATGAGGGGAGAACGACCATTCCACCATTTGCACGAAGGAGGGGGAAGGTACAAATGAAATGGCGACCGCTTGAGAACAGATTATGAATGAATTGGTTGGAGGGTGAATATTGTCTGTGTAATTAGTGCTAAATAACAAAATGTTGCACTTCGTGGTATCAAATTTTTGTAATGGTTCTGTTAAGAAAATGAAGAAAATTTAAACTTTAAATATAATTTTTTTTGAAAGGATATGTTCAAATTTTCATGGCAATGTTATGTATGTATATGATACATAGTTAAATATTCATTGAAGTGGTTTTATCTGGAACTTGAAACTTGAGTTCTATTTCACATTGGAAAGGGGATTGCAAACTCCAATATTTAAGATACTATGCTATGCTTGTTATCCCATGGTTGTAATCTTATTGCATTGGTATGTATACTGCAATGGTAATCAAAAGTTTTTATATTCATTCAGTGGTGGTGGCTGCAGCCATTCTTTTCTGCTTGAAAATCTTTATATAGCTTGGGTAGATGAGAAAACATGGAAACTTATTGATATAAAGCTGAGGCTTCTTATACAAGATTGAACTTATTGATACTTATATATATGTAATTTGTAAAGTTCAGGTTTTAGATATGTTACTACATATGAACTGTGTGGTATGTATGCAAATCTTCCAAAAGCATAATGAATAACAAGAAATTGCCACAATATTCTTATGTGTTCACATATCTAACATTTGCAGTGTCATGTAAATATTCATTATTTTCTTAAAAGGGCATATACTCTGCAATATAGATTTACAATGCAGCTTTGTTCTCCAATCTAGAGTACATAGGCATACGGTGCTTAATAGAAAGGGATTACAGGTACTGGAGGATTAGTTTGATGGAGCAGGTGCAGCTTTGGATGAACTGTGACAAGTTGGGCGTATAAATTTGTGTTCAAATCGGATCATATTTTGCTTCGGGAGCTTTTTTATATTAAATCCGTACCTGGAAATTCTTTCTCATCTCTATCGAAATGTGTCAGTTGCTATCTGCTGCATATGTTATGTGGCTAGATGAGTTCTGCATATAAATTTATTGTTAAAATCTGATCAAATTCTTTCTCATGCTCTATCTATATTTCAATATTAGAAGATGGAGAAAGATTGGTAGGTAGAAATTAATCCCGTTTCTTCAAGTTGAGCGGAATTTGAAGAGCATGTTTGTCAATTTTCCTTAAGTAACTCATGGCAAAATCAAGTGCAGTATATTGTATTTTGCTAATTGTAGCTGTTGTTTCTTTGCTGCCCAACCTTAAATTATCTCATCTCTGTTTGTGGGAATTGTCTTTGCTCTGTAACAATAAGAAAAATCTATTGGAATAAATTCTTCTGTCTGTGGGGAGAGCTAGTTTGGATAACTTTGTTGATCCAATCTGTCAGATTCTGCCAGCTACATGGAAGGCATTATCTTACTTTATCAAGAGGACAAAATTATAATTCGTACACTTTCCTTAGATTGTATGTAGTACAAAAGGATGGAATGTATGAAGATGCCCCAAAAATTTTTTTTCAAGTTCTTTTATAGGTTGGTTATGGCAAGGAGTCATTGTTGATTGGAAGTTATGTAACTTTTTTTCTATTGCCTTAATAAAGATGTTTGAATCCTTTCCTGTGGATGTAGTTCACTTTGACCGAACCACGTAAATTTACTGTGTTTTTTAAATATTTGTTCTATGTTATCTTTGATCATGGTGTAGCTTGGATAACATTTGTGTTGATGTTAAATTGCTCGGTGAATGTGCTTGTTTAGAAAATATGGATGTATCTGCATTTAATTATGCCTTTCAGTGGTTGGATAGTTTCATTTTGGCACCTCATGATCTCAGTTTTGTGGGTGTCTTTGTTCTGTGTTATTTCATTTGTTACGCTTCACTCTTCAAAGAGAAATCATAAGTTTATGGGTTTGTGGAAAGTTTTACAATGGCTTACCGTACTTTTGTAAGAGAAAGAAAGAAAGTCCTTAAGTTTCCACTAAGGTTCGACAATTAGTTTGAGTATTTTGAATGAAATGATTTGTTGTACTATTCCATTTTATACTAATAATATTTCACTATTATTTCATCTACTGTTGTAATCAGGAAAACATGAGCTCAAGAATTTCCGGGACATCCCGATGACTGGTCGCTACTATGACCTCCAAACTTCCCTTTTGACGTCACGTCAACCACACAGATACAGGAGAAATTTCTATAATTGCCCACAGAGCATCCCAGAACAGTGTAACTTCTTTCGTTGGGCAGATGGTTCGAAGTTTCCCCTGACGACAATGATCAGGAATGGAGAGCATCACTCGAGGAAAGTCTAGCACGAGAGCTACATGATCTCAATGTTAAAAATAACATAATCATCTTATTATCTGTCATTGTAATTATTTTAGACTTCTTTTTTACTCTCTTGAACGTCACTGTGATGTGAGATGTGTACCTGTAATTTTGAACTTTTTTGTAATTAAAATTTAGCCTTAAAAGTTTCATGTTTATGCTTTTCAGGGCTCAATGTTAAGTGAGTGGTGTATCTGAACATTTTGTTTTGTTTAGAAATGAATTTCGACGTCTGAAGTTTCAGAAATTTGGCTCTTACAATCTTCTTTTAAACAATTTTACCAAACATGAGCAACATTGTCATTTTTCATCAAACAGCTGCCCCACAGCTACACCAAACAAACAATCAGCTTCCCTGCAATTGCTTTCCTACAGCAAGGGCAGCGTGGATGCATGCCCCGAACAGACCCTATAAAAGCAAGAGTTATGGGGGTATTAACTCTAAAGGTATGATGATAATTTTGAGAATCTTACACCCTAACCCTAATTTTAAGTTGGATCAAAGAGAAATGAGATAAAATTTATGATAAATGACTCACTAAAGTGATTGAAACACAAATGGTAATTTGGGTAGTAACCCATCCATGAAATTTTCTAAAAAGGGGTAAAATTGTAATTAATTGAATTATTATACATAGGTGAATGAAGATTTGGATGATGTAAGAGTGAGTGGTATGAGTTAGAAGATCTGCAAACCACTGATTTGAACCCACAACCAATGGTCAAACAAAATCCAATCCTTTCAATAAAGATTAGGCACACTTCATTAACCTATTCAAAAATTACAAGTTTACCCTTCAACATTTGGTAGTGAATTGGGCTTAATTTAATATCATTTGAGGAATATTCAAAGAAGAAAATCATTGTGATAAAGAAATATTTTAAAAAACTACAAGCTAAAGCCCAATTGAGGGGAAAGGGTGCAAAATTTTTAAATTACTATGAACACACGCTCAACAGTGTTTACCTACATAAGTCATAATACATTGGAAGTTGACCATCTGCCTTACTCATGAGTTGATTAAGATATTAACAAACTTACACTAAGCACAATTTAAGTTATAATAATATAACTCTTAATTCAACATGTGTTGATCAACTTAATAAAATAGTAAGACCAAATGAACTTGAAATAGTCCAGAAAATTTTAAAGTTGCTCAGAGTAATCCTCTGAATACCTTTAAAAGTTGTAGACTATTCCATAGGATATTTAAGCTTATTATAATTTGTTGAGGAAAATCATCCTCAAATCATAAAGACTCGCCAATATATGATTCAAGCCCCCTTTAAATTAACACGTATTAGCGAGAATTATCCCGTAACAACTTAACCCATAGTAATATCCAATGCTCAAGGGTTTGGGCTTTAAAACCTTATGCATAAACTCTCTTTGCTAATTGGAGACATGTGAAGCATGAAAATTTTTATGGACCATCGGATTGACATATAATTTAGATGTGTTGGTGTTATGGGTGGTGATGACAAAGGCATCTGGTGATAAATTCGGGATGGCAAAATAATATTGTCTCTCCTGACCCAGGGACCTTGTAAGGGTACAAGATTGGTACTACTATTCACCGACATATGACAAGAAATAACCATTATTTTCCGAGGTTACCGGTGGTTCTGGCTCGACAGTATAATTGACTTGTGGATAGTCTGATTTACAAAATATATAATACAATGACAAAACAACTATATTTCTTGTGAAACTAATATTTTGGTAGCTCAATAAAAATCTACCTTACTTTTATGCATGACGAATTATAAATTTTGAGTGTTACTTTCTAAGTGTCCACTTGTCGGTTACTTGGACTAGGGCTAAGAACTGCCCTCCTTTGATCATCTTTCTGGTAATTTCTAGTCGACGTTGGACTTTATACACGCAGATTGTTGATGGTTGCCTACGAAGTTCTTCAGAAATGATAAATCTGAGCCTATCCCTAACTCGAAATACTAATGTCTAGTTTTAGTCTTTCATATATGTCTGCCAATTACTTTTATGCAAATATACATGTCAACATACCACATATTTACGTTAAAAAAATATTTGATGCTTGTGGCCATTGCAATTCCATCAAAGGCGACATGAACACACTAACATTTTCCATTTCACCACATTTTACTGTACATATCTTGCTTACTCATGCAACAAAATTATTCTGATACTTATTATACCTTAAAAAAACACCCAAGGTAGAGAATAGTAGGCCACCTGTTTAGGAGGAAATCTACAGAGAACTCAATGACTTGACAATAACAACAACCTATTCAACTCAAGTAAACTTGATAAAGCCAAACACTATAATGAAGAACCCAAAAAGAGTTGTTCACAAGAGAAACAACGAAGTTGCAAGCAAATGACAGACAACTTTAGATGACGATCCAGATGAAACATGAAGCTAAGGATGATCTTCAATAAAACTTTTCTTAGTGTTACCTAAGACTTCGAGGTAGTTCATTTATCACGATGTAAATCACAACTCTATCTTTTAGGCTTTTGCATAATCGTGTTGTGCAATAGAAGTTTTAACTCTTTCTAGAATTCCAAGGTTGTTTGTTCGGTACGACGTAAACCCTCATATTTTCCCAGACTATTTGCATGATCATATATTATGCAAATATATGCCTTAATTTTAATGAATGAAAAAAGTAAATAGTAAATAATTTTATTTACAAAACATAAAGCCAAACAATAGGTTAGTTTGGGAGGTCAGTGAGGTTCTCCTCGAAATTTGGCGAAACCTCTGATCTTAATCGAGAGTTTTCTTAGGCGACTTCGATTGTCTAAGCTCTAATTAACTATAATGGCTTGCCTCTATAGGAAATTAGGAACCAAGATAATCTAAACACTATCGAGTCTTTATATAAGATAGGGGAATTGTTAGATACAAATTTAGCAAACTAAGCGGATGTCATAAATTTCTTAGTTTACATAATTGAGCCCACCGTCAAGTGATACACTTATCTCTCACGATGACTATCATTTGTAGTATTAAGCTCGATTATTTAAACTGTTAGATATATGAGATCCCATGGTCTCATTTTCTAAAATTAAAACATATTTCTTAAATCAAAATTCTATACTTATTAAACAAAAATATATATTTTCCAAAATAACTACAAATCGACCGACAGTCAACACCTAGTAAAATTATCAATTAAACTTAAGACCAATAAAACCTAATTCACTAAATAAATCACTAACCTAAAACTAAACACCAAAGTTAAATCAACCAAGCAAATAAAATTAAATTAACCCTAAAAATTCATTGAACACTAAAATTAAAAATAACTAAATGTACCATAAGCAGAATTAAAATTAATGCAACCCAAATTCATCAAATATATCAAATCAAAATTAAAACCCTAAACTCTAGATATCAAGTAAAGATCACTGAAATTGACATGTAAAACTAAACTTAAGGAACTTAGTTAGCATAAACTAAAACCTAAATCTTAATAATCCAATCCTAAAGTTCAAGCTCAAAGGCCCATAACCCAAAATTCAAACCCAATCTCCATTACCCTAAACTAAGACATGACTCAATAACCAACTAAGAAAACCAAATGGAATAAGGATTTAATTAAGCTTAAGACAAACACTATAAGACAAAATCCATGATGCTAAATTCCAAAAATCCGCCAAGTTTCAACATGATCAAGCTACACCTAAATCGACTCATCGGAGACCAAGGGACTAAAATGGAGCTTAACCACCAAGCCCAACCTCTCCCTAATCAACCTTAGCTCCCCCCATGCCACCTCCACCACCATTGGTGCTCACCATGCCTAAAACTTTAAATAATGGAAAAACTCTCTCCCCTTACCTAATGCCTCTTCTTAGGCTATTCCAAATCTCAGACAAGCTCACAGAAGATCTCCAAGCTTCCTCAGGCTCCCCTATGGCCTCCCATGGCCATAAGAGCTCCAACCCAAGAGCACTCCAAGTGGTCTAAGCTTTATAATCCCTTAGCCAAACCTAATGACCTTGCTACCAAAATTAAATCCACAAAACTTAGCGGCTCATCCTTACCATTTCCAAGCTATTCCTATGATACGCCTAAAAAATGACTACTTTTTCATATATATTTTATGCTCAATTTTAATGACTTTTAATGATATTAAACTTTAAAGGAAAGTATTTTGCATATGTTTGGTTTGAGGGACAATAACTGGAGGTTTGGAGAAAAAGAAACAAAATCGGTGTAATTTGGAGCAAAAATGAGCAAGAAATAAAATTATGTCCTAGCACATTTCGATATGTCTTTCTATGCTTAATCTCTTTTACAATTCTCACACATTTTTGAATGAAATTACACTTTAAATAAAGGTTGTTTTTATACTTATTTTGTAGGTCTATTTGTTAGGAACGTAACACAACTGAAATGGGGAAAACAGAGCTAAAACAGAGTCAAACGAAGCAAATTTGTGGAGCTACGCAGAGTGCAGAAAGCGATGCCAAAACGGTGGTGACAACGCCTGAGATCTTGGGCGAATTTCTAAAAGATTCAGTGTATTTGGACACTTTTTGGGAGGTTGCTTGAGGCATCTCTTGGGAAATTCATCCCTACAATATAATAGAGTGCTTTTGTGTTAGAAAAAGTGGTGTGTGTGAGTGAAAAAATGTGGAGAATGTTTAGAGATCTTAGAATATGAGTAGAAATATAGATTTTTACCTTTTTGAAGAGATTAGTGAGGGGATTTTGAGAGAATCTGTAAGAGAATGTTCTAGCATTGCATGGATCAGCAGAAGACTTTGTGGAAGAGATTTTCATCTTTCTCTCAACAGGAAAAAAACTAAATAATGTGTTCTTCATTATCTTATGATTTTGTAAACACTTATCTATTGAATTTGCTTTGATTTAATGAAGTTTTTTGTTGTGTTTTCTTCGTGCTTTGTGATATGTTTCTCTTACTCTTTCTTCCATTTTAGAAATAGTGGCATGAGAAGATCATGCCATTATTTTGCTTTTAATTTTCCTTTGCAATGAGTAGAATTCATGTTTAGGATATTGGAATACATGCTTGAAGAATTTTTAATTATAAATGTGATGGTTTTTACTTGCACTTCATTTACATTACAATAAGGGTCTGTTGTAGTGTTAAAATTTGTTGTAATTGCATTAAGACCCAAGAGGGCGGTGTAATTCTTAACAGTGGAACCACATTCAAATTCCATGGATGGTGAAGTTCATGGGGGTTGAGTGCAAACATATAGGGAAATATATATATTGTTGGGCATATAATTTGAAATTTTAGGGTGACAGACTAAAATCCTCAATTTGGTCATAGATTTTAAGAACTAAAGCGAGTGTTAGCCTTCAGGGGAAGGGAAGTGGGAGTTCTGTAGTGAGAGCCAGTATCCTCCAAACCTAACCACAGATTTAGGGACTAAACCTGAGATTAGCCAATGATTTTCTATAACACTGAATCACGGTAGAGAATTAAAATTGCTCCTATTTGGCACATACAATATTTAATGTATCTCATTCCTTTATATTCTCCAATTCATTATATAAGAATAGTAGTTTTTAACATCTCTAAATTCTCCAAACCAATTCATTTAAAAAGGGTTTATCTTTATAATTAATATTTACATTTAGAAATAGTTACTATCCTTACATTTAACATTCGCATTTACGAGTAGTTGCTAGATAAAAAACCATTTTAATCGACATTCCAAACTAAGGACTAATAGTAGTAGACTAGAATTTGACCAAGGATATCTTTCCTCGCTTCCTCGTGGGATCAATATTCGTGGCTTAATCAGAAAGTCCTATATTACTTAAAGCGATACATGCACTTGCGTAGAATCCATAATATGTGAATTATTTGCTATATTTTATAATATTTCAATTTTGTATATTAGCTGCTAAATATAAATTTGGTCAAGTTTTTGGTCGTCTTTTGAAAGCTAAATTACTGTGTAATTACGGGTTGTGTCAAGTTTTTGACACCGTCTCATAGGAATTGAATTGACATAAAACACGCAGAAAAAAAACACACACATTAGAGGCACATCATCCCACCACTCCACGACACTGATTTCATCAACTAAAACTAGGAAATTTCATGACCTCACATTCAAACCATTACAAACTCAAAACTAACCACCTTCCCATTCAAATCCCCTTTGCCTCACACCATCTAGCCTATCCCAACACCAACTCGCTCTCACATTTGGTCTAGAGCATACAATACGTCAATTTCAATTCAAATTAAAGCTTGGAGGAGGTGCAAATGACCATGTCGAAGCTTTCCAACCATTCCAATTGAGACCTCCCCTTTTGGACTCAGGTGATGATCGAGAACTTCAAACTACCCATGATTTTGGTCTTTTGTGAAACAAACATGAAATTCATGCCTACTTTGCCACATAAATGTAATCTCTAGGCTTAAATAAAGCTATAGGATTAATCAAAATGAGCTTTAGTGCACTATAGCTCGAGATTTTAACTCTAGGAAGTGTGTGGTGCGCACTTTCTATCACATTTGGGATGATGACAAAGCGTTGTCTGATCCGCACTATTTAAAAAATATGGCTCTGATCAATTCAAATTATAAAATGGTGAAGCAGTGGAACAGTATATCCTTGCCACCTCAGTGGCTTGCGTGGACAACGGAGCACCATATGACCTTTGGACGACTCTAAGAATCCAGCCAGTGTCATGTGGATAAGTAGGAAAATCAAATTTTTTGATTTAATTAAATCAAGAAAATATTAAAACCATTTTAAAAAATCACAACTTGATAAATGAAAATTACAAAAATAAAATAAAAAAACCTCTGAACTTAGTAGAGTGAAAATAATTTAATAAAAATATAAATTAAATAATTTAGTTTATAATTAATTTTAAAATAAATTAAAACCTCTAAATGCTTAAAAAGTTATAAAAAATGAAATATATAAGAAGACACACCCAAATCACCCACTAAACTTCTAACTCTACTCTTTCTTTTTCATGAACTTCAGAGTCCTAATATTCCTCCCTATTCTCCTTTGAAAATTGCTTTGAAAACTACCCAAACTCCCTCGAAGAGGTGGCTTGAATCGCAAAAAATTGTGCATTTTTTTATACTGGTGTCTAGGTGTCACTCCATTTTGGCGCTAAAGCCTTGGCCTTCAAAACTGGCACCATGGTGTCAGTGGTTGACGCCTAAGCGTCAACATCTTGGGTTACTTTTGGGTGTCGGGCGCCTGGGTGCCACTCTGATTTGGCGTCATGGTCTCATCCTTTAGTTGACTGGCGCCTAGGTGCCCAACTCTTGGTGTCATGGCCTCAGCATTCACAAAATCTATTTTTTCTCCAAATCTTCTCTTTTTTCGCTCCATGTTCCTTCTGTTTCATTTCATTCCTAATACCTATTATACCTATAAGAAAAATACAAAAAATATCTTTCTTTAAAGTGCAATTTCATTAAAAAAGAAGTGCAAAACATAAATAAATTCATGCAATCTTTTCACACATCAAAATCCCCAAAAATTAAATATTTTTTGTCCACAAGTAACACTATAAATTTAAAAACCAGATCAGTTAATTTGAGGTAGTCAGTTTTGTTAAATTTTCCTACAATTTTGCCTTGGAAATGTCGTAGTGCAACTTAAGAGAAATTTTAGTGAATCAGCCTGTGCTAGGGTGTAAGAACATCTTGTATTCAACTTAGGAATCCTGATTTTTCTATTTACTTCAAAAATTACTAAAATTTTTAAAACTTGGGATCCTTAAAAAGTATAAAAACATAATTTAAGCACTCAATTGATAAAAATATCACTAATACATTTTTTTTTAATGAAAACAAGCTTAGGAATGTATCTAAGTCTTTTTTCTTTAAGAAGGTTCAAGTGAAACTGATATTTAATTAGGTTTTTCCTCAAGCTTCTCCTCACTTTTCATATCTTTTCTCTTTCCTTTTTTACTTTTCTATATATTTTTTTTTAGGATCACTTTCAATCCTTAATATTTTAATGTGATGATTACTATATCTGAATAAGCCTTTAATAGTTTTGATTTTCATTATCCTCCCCTTAAGTTGAAAACCCATCACTTCCATTCACTTTTGAAATTATCAATATTAGTTTAAAATAGAGTTCAACAGAGGCTCAATTCTTTTAAAAGTATAAATTTAAGAATGCTAGTTTTCTTCAAATATTAAACTCATTTCTACAATAAATAGTAAAATCATTTTCCTAATTATTTCCTACAAAATACCTTAACTCTAGAACAAACCTATTTACATCGAATCTCAACTAAACATTCTATATCATTTCTAAAATCAAAATTGTAGTAATCTAAAAACAAAACCAAGTTATTTTAAGGTGGTATCAGATTTGAATTTAGTCTACTAAGGACAAATAAAGTTAAATTTTAAAAACTTTTTCTCTCTCCGCAAACTTGATTTTTGACATGTATAGCATTGAATACATAAATATAAGTAGAGAGGAATTTACATTCATTCCACCTACAACATGTGTATATTGCAAGAATAACAATTTAAAGTATATTATACAGGTAGGTAGTAACAAGCATAAATAAATAAGAGGGGTGAATAAAAACTACAACAAAGAAAATCTAAACATCCAAGCAGGTAAAAATAAGCCCATAATAACAAAATATTAATTAAACTAAAAAGTTCAACGGGAAAACAACAAACAACCACAAATATCCATAACAACAAAATATATATAAGTCCAGTACATCCATCATCAGTACATAAATAAATAAAGCTTTCCACAAATGCTTCAGGGCTCATAAACTCCCTCAGAAATTAATTTCTTGGAGCTCAACTGTTCGTTGTATTTCTCCTGAGCTTTGGGGTTTACAAACTTTTGGAGTTAAATTTTGGCATAGGTTTGATTTTGGTTTTGGGAGCCATGATAAAAAAAATGAGAGGTAGAACTTGATAGTGGGTTCATACAATATGCAAGCTATGGGGTAAATCAATATTTCCCCAAAAATCTCCAAATTTTTGAAAATCTCAAAAAAATTCAGTGGAAGAAGAAAAATCCAAGCTTAGGAGGCGAGATTTACCTCCAAGAAGTGATTTCTACCCCCCTCCCAC
>JXCR01056731.1:440239-451875 GCA_002079205.1 Phalaenopsis hybrid cultivar | reverse complement strand
ATCATTTCATAGTTCTCTTCTATGGGTATACACCTTCTTATAACCTAATTCTTGCATTTTCTATATAAATATGGTTCATCTTAAAAGTAATTTCTAACTTTGTGGAAAAATTTCTTTCTTTGATGGTATGATAGATCATAAGGTATAATATTGCTACTTATATAGTTAACTAGATCAGCATAACATGGAATATGTCATTCATGAATAGTTAATAACTATTCATCAGAAAAATTCTCATTAATATCTTTGTTATAAGCACAAGAATTTTCATGAATAAGGCTTAATAAATGATATGCAATTTGATTTTCAAATGTTTTATGATCTATTATTTTAATCTCGAATTCTTCAATTAAAAGGACCCATCTAATTAATTGAAGCTTAGCATCCTTTTCAGTCATGAGATATCGAATATCAAAATGATTAGTATGAACTGTTCATTTAGTTCCAATCAGATAAGATCTAAATCTATCAAAATCAAATATTTTTGTCAAAAGCTCCTTTTTAGTAGTTATGTAGTAATTTATGTTTCATTTAGAGTCTTACTAGTGTAGTATTTATCCCTAAAGAGTTTGTCATGTCTCTGTCCTAAAACTCCTCCAACAATGTAGTCACTTCCTTCACACATTAATTCAAATGGTTTTCCCTAATCAGACGAAATAATAATAGGTGCGATGACTAATTTCTCTTTTAGAGCGTTGAAGGCTTTAAAACATTCATAATTAAAATTAAATAGAACATCTTTTTCTAAGAGATGACACAGAGATTTAGCAATTTTAAAGAAATCTTTTATATATCATTTGTAAAATCCAGCATGTCCAAGAAAGCTTTGAATTCCTCTCACATTAATGGGTGGTGGCAGTTTTTCAATTACTTGAACTTTAACTGGGTCGACTTCCACCCTCTCTCAAATATTTTATGTCCTAAAAAAATCCTTCAAAGACCATAAATTCGCATTTCTTCCAATTGAGAACAAGATTATTCTCTTCACAACATTTAAGGACCTTTGAAAGATGATCTAGACATGAGTCAAATGTAGTGCCAAAAACTAAGAAATCATCAATGAAAATTTCTATTCATTTCTCAATCAGGTTACTAAAAACTGACATCATACAATGCTGAGATGTTGCTGGTGTGTTACATAAACCAAAGGGTATTCTTTGAAAAGCAAAAGTCTCATAAGGACTTGTGAATATAGTTTTATCTTGATCCTCCAGAGCCATCGTTATTTGATGATACCTCAAATATTCATATAAGAAGCAAAAGTATGGATGACCAACTAACATATAAACATCTGATCTAAAAAAGGTAGAGTAAAGTGATCTTTCCTAGTGACTGAGTTTAATTTATGATAATCAATACATTTGTGTGACCCAGTAGCATGTCTGGTAGGAATTAATTCATTCTGCTTATTAATAGAAGTTGTTACTCCTCCATTCTTAGGGACACAATAGATAGGACTTACCAAAGAACTATCTAAAATATGGTAAATAATGTCTGCATCTAGCCATTTTAAAATTTCTTTCTTAACAACATCTTTCATTATTAGGTTTAATCCCCTTTGAGGATCATCCATGGGTTTATGGTTATCTTCTATCAGGATCCTATGCATACACATAGAAAGACTAATACCATTAATATTAGCTAGGGTCCATCCAAAAACTTTCTTATAATTCCTCAGAGTTTCCATTAACTTCTCCTCTTATAAATGAGTCAAATCTTAGTATATGATTACAGGTAAAGTGGCTGACTTTCTCAAGTAAGCATATTTCAGGTACTAGGGAAGTATCTTC
The DNA here is from genome assembly GCA_002079205.1 of Phalaenopsis hybrid cultivar. Lineage (NCBI taxonomy): Eukaryota > Viridiplantae > Streptophyta > Magnoliopsida > Asparagales > Orchidaceae > Phalaenopsis > Phalaenopsis hybrid cultivar. The sequence goes on along the minus strand of JXCR01056731.1, from coordinate 450,085 downwards.
ATCTTGAGATCCAGGGGTTTCTTAATTGAAGGAACAAGAGGTTTATTATTTTCTCGTGTATTAAGAGCCTCAAGCTTCTCTTGTATATATTGTATATCATCATTAACTAGAAGAGTAGACTCATACTGATAGTCAAAAATATTTTCCTCACACGAATCTTGCGTTTCAGTTTTACTTTCATAATTTTCACATAAATGACTACTACATAAATAATTAATTAAATACATTCGATGCCACTCATCATCATTTTATTTAGAAGGGTATTTAATAGATTTTAACACATTGAACGTAACTTCTTGATCATTAACTTTCATTGTTAATTCACTTTGCTGCACATCTTTCATCGCTCTTCCGGAGGCTAGAAAAGGTCTACATAATATGATGAAAATTTCTTTATCTTCCTCTATGTCTAACACAATGAAATCTAATAGAAAGATAAAATTTTCCACTTTAATGAGAACATCTTCTATAACTCCTTTTGGATATGTGACTGATTGATCGACCAATTAAAAAGTTACAATAGTAGCAGACACTTCTCCTAAGCCTAACCTTCTGAAAATAGATAATGACATGAGGTTTACACTTGCTCCAAGAATACATAAAGCTTTATCATAAAAACCTTCTCATAATGCACAAGGGATTGTAAGGCTCCCAGATCCTTCAACATTTAAGGAAACTTCTTTTGAAGGATAGCGTTGCACTCTTCACTCGGTGCAACTGTCTCATAATCTCTAAACTTTCTTTTTTTTAGGTTGTCTTTCATAAACTTTACGTAACTGGGCATTTTTTCCAGAGCTTCAACAAAAGTAATTTTGATCATTAACTTCTTAAAAGCTTCTAAAAATCTCAAGAATTGTTGATCTAATTTCCGCTGTTACAGTCTTTGAGGAAACGAAGGAGCATGTCTTTATAAATTAATCTTAATTGAATAAAGTGATTTCTTTAAGTCTTTGGAAACAGTTTCCAAAGGTTTTTTAGTTTCCACAGTCTTCTTTTAAACTTCAACTTCCTTTTGAAAAGCATCCTTCAACTCTCTTCCACTCCTTAAATTCACAGCTCTAAAGCACTCACTATTTTTCTCCTTAGGGTTAATCTCAATATTGCTAGGAAGAGTTCCTTGAGATCGATTGCTAATTGAGTTAACAATCTATCCCAACTGATTCTCAATATTTCTTATAGCAATACCTTGACTCTGTAACTGATTCCCCATTTGCAAAACAACTTCCTCCAATGACAACTTCTTCTTCTTAAATTGGGGATTCTAGTTAAACCAAGAGGATAATTTGGTCTAAAATTAGGATTTTCTTGATTATTACAATTCCCCATAAGATTTACTTGATTATTACCCCATTGCTGGTTTCCACCACCATAATTATTATTCTAGTTAAAGTTTGGGTGGTTCTTCCTAACTTGGTTGTAAAAAATTGAATAAGGATTGTTGATTTGATTGTTTATTGCTTTTAGAGTCTCAAATGATGTAGCATTAGTATCAATCAATCGTCAGGACGAATTTTCCTCAATTGCTGGAGGTAATTGAGGTTGACTCACCCAAATGAATCTAAATTCATAGATATAGCTGCAATCTGTGAAGTTTGAATTGCAAGCACATCCGTGTCTTTGACACTAACTACCTTCTTTGGGTTAACTCTCTCAACAGGCCATTGAAAGTTATTACTATCCATCTCCTCTATTAGAGAATAGAATTCATCGAACAACTTCAACAAGAGTGAGTCATTAGCAGCAACATTGATAATTGATCTAAATGATCATACCAACCCATTAGAAAAAGTCTGGACAATCAACCAATCAGGTAGAGCGTGATGTTGACACTTTCGTAAAAGTTCCTTAAATCGCTCCCATGTCTCATATATTGATTCACCTTCATACCAACAAAATAATATAGTTTCATTCCTCAATTTCAACATATTTTAAGGTAGGAAATATTTGGCTAGGAACTTTTGGGCTAGTTCAATCCACGTTCTAATAGTTTGAGTTGTTAATGAGTTCAACAATATTTTATCTTTATCCCTTAGGGAAAAGGGAAAAATTCTAAGCCTAACTGCATTGTTTGACTCACCGTTGTAACGAAACGTGGCATAAAGTTCTAGAAAACTTGCTAAATGAAGATTTGGATCGTCATACAGCGTCCCCCCAAATTGGTTATTCTGCACTGGATGATAGGCAGCTTAAGTTCAAAAGTGTTGGCTTCGACAACAAGAGTTTGGATATGTAAGTATATTTCATTTGTTGTAGGATTTACATAATCCCTTAAAGGTCTTTATACATTTTGATTTTCATTAACTTCTTCTTAATTATTTAAATCAATGTGTTGATTAGTAGACATCTCAGCTTCAGTTATATTTCTTTTTTTTTTCTATTTTCTAATTTTCCTAATAGTTCTCTCTAGTTCAGAATCGAAGGGTTCAAGCTCCGTTGGATCTACTTTACGCATTCACTTCTAAAGGGAAACTAATAAGTTTTTTCACAAATAATAAAAATCGTACAAATAAAAAGTTTTCTAAATCTAAGTCCTAATAGTTCAACTAAAAATTATCCCAAGTTTTTCATCATTTGGATTCCTTGGCAGCGGTGCTAAAAACTTGATTCGCCCTAGAGATTATCACAATTAATAAGTCATGGTAATATCACCATAAATCTTGAACCACTCACTAGCAACTTCATGAAATTTTAGAAGTTAGATATTCTTGCATACTACGATTTCTCATGCAAGTATACATATCGTTTCGGTAATATACAGCTTTAAAACAGTTTGGGGTGTCAAACTCACAAAAATCAACAGGAATCTAAAATAGAACAATATTCTAGTCTACTAAATTTGTTCTTAGTTTGAAATTTTTAAATACTTGAGTTATACTATTAATCCTACTGTTATAATCTAAAATTACTCTTATAGAAATTATATCTACTCTATGTGAATTGGTTCCCCAAATGTTAAAGTTACTTTTCCTTCTAGTGATAAAATTATAGTATGGATGTGGAAGAAATGTGAAATAAAGTAGATTTTGTGACAAATAGGAGCATAAAACTTGTTTAACCTCTTTTGAATGCATAAAGAAGTTTAGTTTAACTTAGCATTGGTTCTAGACTGTCACCTTTGAAACCTCCAAGTTGTCCCTATTTAAACATATCTTCCTAACATTTACATCTCCATGTAGTGTACTTTGACTCATACCCTATAGCTCAGCGTAATTTTATTAGTTGTTCATGTCGCAGCTCTTCCAAGTCCTTATCGGTTAACAACATATTTAACAGATCAATCTGCCAGCCAGATTGAAAAGTAAACTAAGTGCAAAAGAAAAATCATCACAGATAAAGCATAGAAATTATTTCAACATGCTATCCACATTCCTACACATCTATTACATCATCACAAGGAAAAGCAAGTAAAATTACTCAGTAAGCATGGATAAAACAACACCAAATTGCATTGAAACAAAGAAATCCAACATACAAATGTGTTTAAGAAAACTACAATTCCAAACCACAAAAATACTCCTCTCTCTCCCTCAATTGACCTTGAGAATGCTCCACCCAAGTCCTTGCTCTTCTCCTGCAACTCCTTACATAAAACAAAGTACAAATAAACACAACTCACGCCTCTAGACTTATAGAGAACAAACCTAGAACTCTACAAACATAAGAGATGAAAATCTTCTCCAACCTTAGGAAGACACAGCCAAATCACCCACTGAACTTCTAACCCTTCTATATCTTTTTCACGAACTTCAAAGTCCTCCTAATATTCCTTCCTATTCTCCTATGAAAAACTGCTATGAAAAACTACCCAAACTTCCCCAAAGAGGTGGCTCGAACCACCCAAAATTGTGTAGTTTTTGGTACTGGCATTTAGTCGCCACTCCATCTTAGCGCCATGACCTTGACCTTCATGATTGGTGCCATGGCCTTGGCCTTCAGGATTGGCTTCATGGCGCTAATAGTTAGCACCTAAGTGTCAACCTCTCGGGTTGCTCTCGGGTGTCGGGCATTTAGGCGCCATGACCTCATCCATCAGTTGACCGACGCCTACGCGCCCAGGTCCTGGCGCCATGGCCACATCCTTCACAAAATATGTTTTTTCTCCAAATCTTCTCATTTTTGCTCCATGTTCCTTCCACTTTGTTCCATTCCTAATACCTGTTATATCTGCAATAAACATAAAAAATTCTTTTCTTTAAAGTGCAATTTAATTCAAAAAGATATGCAAAACATAAAGAAATTCATACAATCTTTTAACATATCACTAATCGAAGGAAAAAAAAAATATATTTACCTGGTAAAATTAGAATGGAAAACTATACAAACTTACATCTAACCAAAGGATGATTAGATCAGGATAAAAAATCATACGTATTCATATCTAACTTAAGAGATAATTGAAAGAAAAATGATTTGATTTATTTTGTTCAGCTTTATTTTATATTTCATTATTTCATGTCATTTTATATCATTTTGTGTCATGCAGCAGAAGGAAGGCTCAGGAACTCACTTTTAACTAGAGAGGTGAATAGAGATGGCTAAATCATGATAGAAATATAGGAACATATATATAACAAGAGAGTTAGTAAAGTGATCAGCTTAAGATAAAAAGTTCAGGGACTTGCATCCATCTTAAGAGCTGACCAATCAGTCTTCGAAGAGAACCTTTGGGTTTTGTGAATCTAAAGTTTATCTTGCGACGTGTAATGACTAATACTAGAGAGTAATTGCATAGTCTCTCTACTAAACTTACTTAGCCAAAACATTAACTTGTCAAATCTGTCACAGACATCAAGGTCAATAAACTACAAAGAAAATATTGTATGAATATTTTTTTGTGTATTCAATAGTTGAACCAAGAAAGGCTCATGTCAATGATTATGTTTGTGTCAAACTTACTTCTCATTAGCCAAAGTATTGTTCTACTGCACCAGAAATACAAGAAAAGAAATGAACTCGGGTTGCTCCAAGCGAGGCCTTGTCCAAACAATGAAGAACCATGTCGACTTGTTTTCATCTAGTTGTCACCAGGCAAACAAAACAATCCTAACCCTAAGGTTTATAATGATTATACAAAGACTCATCTTAGATTACGTAGCTAAGGTGCCAACTCTTGTTGGGATCAATATCAAAATCAATAAAACTTATGAACCTAATAAAGGAACATATCATATCTTTAGTGTGCGATGAGCTAAACTAAATTAAGGAATCGTTGAGAGACTCACATTAACTAAGATTAAATTATATCACATCATGATGGTGCGTCGGAAGACATACTCCAACTTTTAATGGATATTAAGCTAAACCAGTGCAAAGGAATGATCAAGGCCAGACCGGGTCTAACTGCCCTAACCTTAAGGTGTTTAATTACTTCATTATAGAGCAATTTCATTGATCATGCTCTTTATTTACTTGGCCAAGGCGTGGACCCACGTAGTCAACCATTGTTAACTCAAGGCGTACAAACCAATGAGAAGAAAATATCATCCATATATAGGCTTTAAATATATTATACAATTAGAAAGGTATCCATAGACCAATCATAAATTTACTAGTCTAAGGAACTGAATTGACTGCACCCATATATCTCACCAACATCAGCTAACCTTGTCGATCGATACAAGTTTAGTCCACACTAAACTAGGTACAATATTCCTAACACATAGATGTGTAGTTATTGACTCTAGTGAGTGGTTACATAGACTATAATCTTACCTGAATTTACTTAGAAAATACGCCAATTATTGCTAGGACCGGATTAGATGAACAAAAACTAACAAGCTTGAGAAAGAAAAATAGCATTATTCGGGGTGTGGTGAGTTGTGCTAGGATAAGAAATAGTCAAGAGACTTATCTTATCTCATATTTACTAACCTAAAGGATTGACCTACATATCCAACCTTGATTGGATTGAGATCAATAATCAAAAAACAACATGATGGTGCCCTGAAAGACATACTCCAACTTCCAACAAATCAAAACCAAACTTGTGGAAAGCTTGAAGAAGATCAAACTAAGTTTAATATAATTATTCTGGTGTCGGATGAGCTATACCAAGAAAAGAGTAAGACTTACCCTAATTCAGATTTACTCAAAGAACTGGCCTGCATAACCAATCCTTGTTTAACATGAGGTTAATCAACCAGGTCAAATCGTGATGGTACCACAAAGGACATGCTCTAACTTTCACTAGACCTGAAGAAGATTTGATTATATTTCATATGGTGTATGATGGATCATACTAAAAAATGAATTGTTAAAGACTTAACATATCTCATATTTACTAGCCCAAAGAATTGAATTACACAATCAGCTCTGATTGACTTAAAGTCAATTAACATGATTACATCTTAATTTTGTCACAAGGGACATGCTTCAAGTTCAGATGGATCATAAACAAACTTCTTTCAGTATATTAAGAGACTTACCTAGGCGAATGGTAGGAGGCACCAGAGCGTTGGGCTAGTGTTGGACTGTCACTTTTGAATAAGGAGAATGGAGCGCTTAGGTGCCATCCAAGATGGCGTCTATGCGCTTGGGTGGGGCCTAAGCACCATTTTGGAGGTGTTTATAAGCCTCCTTCTTGGGTTGCAACGCATGGAAGAAGTGGGATGGGATGCCTATGCACCACCATGATTAGTGCCAAAGTGTTGGGGTGATTTGGGTGCACCGCCTACAGAAATCAACACACTCAGGGTGTTCAGGTCCTCCATGCTCAGGTGAGCCCAGGTGCTAAAATTTGGGGGTTATGACCAAAATTACAACCCTAGCTCTTAGGGAAGAGAAAAAAAAAACTAAAGAATCCATTGGTGCAATTGATTTTAGTTAAAGTACTCTCATGTCATGGAAATTCAAATCAAAATGTGCACCCACCTCATGAAAAAGGAATTGAGATTTTTGATAAAAATTTATGTACTTCAAATTGGTCAATAATGCTTTTAGCTTAATTTGGCTATATTTTGAGTTTGGACTAAATTTAATTTACTTGAGGGCAAAATTGTAATTATCCTCCAAATTATCCTAATTTGTCCAACTTATCGTAGGCTTATGAGCCCCAATACAAAGTTTACACCCTAATTATCATAGGCAAAATTTTAATTATTCCCCCATTCGAAAGGTTTCGAAGATCCATACATTACGTAAAACGTAACTTTGATAAAGAAAAAATTATATGCAACCATTTCTCATGCATGAAAGCTCGCCACGTAAAACATTTTCTAATAGCAATCAAACCTTATTGCATGTTATTCATCATGATAATGAACCAAATGTAATTTATAACATGAAATTTCAACATTCCTAATTTATCCATCAACAAATCACCCACTTTCCACTTCGAACAAATATTCTTGCCGTCAACAATAAAAGAAACAATTTGGTGACCCTGATCACTCTTGCAATCTCAAGAACTAAAAGATGCCAAATCACGAGAATACGAGACACACAAGAGTCGAAGTTTTAGCATAACATTGATCAAGCAATGGAGACAAAAAAATTAACAAAGTTCAAATAGCCAATTTTTTTGCCTTAAAAGCTTTGGTGCCATGTAAATAAATATACAGTTCAAGATGTGAGATATTTAAATAATCATATTTAAAATGCTACATATATTATATTCCCAGATTTAAAATAATTGGGTTACATTATCAGTTTGATTTAAATAAATATAAATAAATATTAAATACATTTTATAAATTAAGGACTATATGTAGTGCTGAAATAGAACAAATGGCCCATCTTTTTAACAATATTGACAATTTATTTTCTAATTCAACATAAAATATTTTGAAAAAAGCATCAATCCGAGAAGAAAGATCGTCAGAGCAAGCTCAGAGGCAGAGGAAGAACCCTCCAATTCAAGATTTTTGAGAGGGGGAACAAAAGCAAAAGCTTGAATTTATTACCGTTAAAATAAAAAATTCAGTTAAAAAGCGACATCAACTTTCTTGATTTAAAAAAGAGTCATAAGTGGATTGAGACCTGTGAGCAAGCGAAGGCTTAGAAAAATACTTAGATTGTGTCCATTTAGGTGAGTCAAATCAGATTTACGGGTTGGGTTCCATTCAGATCCAAAATTAGCTTGACCAAAAGTATTTGACTTGAACACAACATGAATAATAAACGGGTCAGACAATTCAACACAAGTTTAACTGGTATCCCATTTAGGGTGAGTTTGGGGCGACAGCAGTAGCGATGCGATGTCGCGTCGTAATTTTTCCTGTTTGACAATACTGCGCTTGCCTACGTTCTAAAAAAAACTACAGCTAAAACCTACGTTTTTTCCATTGGACTTGACTATCTGTGATTGCTGCTAGAAAAATACAGTCCGAATTTTCACAACAACAATGATAATAACAATAAAGTATAATTGCCACTTCAATTTTTTAAATAACCCTTCTTCAACAACTTCACAGTTACTCTTCAAATAGTTGCAATTGTCCCGCACAAACCTTTAATGTAAAGAATAACAAATATTTGAATTGATTTTGGTTCAAATTTGGGCCACTTTGAAGTCAATTTTGTGTTGAAGGGCCGATTTTGAGTAAATTCAAATAGATAGTTCAAACTTAACCCAACCCGAAAATTTAAACCAATCAGGATTCCTATCCCGAACTCCACCAAACAAATTATTCGTATCAATCTGAATCTAAATTTTTCAAGTCGAATTAATATATTGAGTCAATTTTTTGACACTGCCTTCATTGATGTTAGAATAATAAGTTCAAATAACTTTTGAAAAAACTGATCAAATTTATGATTGAAAAAAAGATCAAGAATCTCAAAAGGGAAACATTAAAAAAAAAAAAAAAAGATAAATCTAAAAGAGGTTAGGTTCAAGCAGAACCTTAAAAAAAAGGGAAATTACATAAATAGCAAACTAACTCTTATGGATTTACCTATCACACCAAAGCTTTAATTTTTGCACATACAACACTTTACATATAGATGAAAAGATGAATTTGACATTAAAATGTGATGATGAGTTCATATGATGTTTGTAATTATGAAAATTTCGGTATGAAAAAGGTAAATATGAAAATCAACAAATAAGTCCCATAGATAATCTTTCTCTAAATCAAATTAATGGGGCCCTTAAACAATGCTAGGGAACACAAAAATAAATTTAACAATTTTAAAAAAAAAAAATCTCCTATAACACTCCTCCAGTTATTCCCTAAGAAAAAAACTGATCAGTTTCATTGAGCTTCTAATGCTTTAGTACTCTTCAATATCTATCTATAACTTTCCATGGAACTGCTATAATTGTAGGTTTAAAGTTAAAAAGGGCCATTGAAGCTACTCTGAAGCTTTCTGATCTCCAGGCAAGGATTCGCAACACCCGGAGGCAAAGTCCTCAACCGAAGCAGAGCGATCGGTTCTCCATGGAGGTATGGCACCATTTATTCATAATGCTTAGAATGCCGCCGGATGAAAATGTAATCTAAGTTTTAAATTGGTATTACCAAATTACCTTGTTTCTTGTCATAATTTCATGAATCTAGCTCTCTTAGTCTCCTATTCCTTCTTGATGTCACCTCAGCAGCCCACCTTCTCCCAATATCTGTTTGGAATTTGCCTGAAATATTACAGAATTGAGAAATTCATCAGTAAGCAACGGTGTTAACTAAAAATCTTAATATAATATAACATAATAAAAAATGACCCCATCAAATACCTAAAAATAATTAAATTTTAATATCTCTAATTTAACTATCTTTTTTATAATAGTTTTAAAAGGTTTATGGAGAGAAATTTTAAACTTAAGGAAGATTTACAAACATAGCTTTCATTTCTTATGTATTTACAATTGTAACACTTATACTTTGATTTTTACATATATATATATAT
>JXCR01056731.1:401073-440000 GCA_002079205.1 Phalaenopsis hybrid cultivar | reverse complement strand
ATATATATATATATATATATATATATGCCACCTTAGCTATGTATGAAAAGGTGTATTTTACGTTTTAGAAGTTTAAATAGTGGCACTTTTTATGTGATATTGAAGATTTGTGCGGTATAATTGCAAAAAACCAAACTTTAGGTGTTAGGTATGTAAAAAAATAAGAATTGGGTAGTATGTATGAAAATGCCCCTAAACTTAAATACTAATTAGCCCCGTGACTTTTTATTTTGCTTTCATTCCCTTTACATTTTGGTTCAGCCACTGACCCAGTAAGCCTTTCAAAGTTTATCATACAAATCTACTATAAGACTGTAAAAATCCCAAGACCTTCAAATAGAGCAGAAAATTTTACACCTAGAAATCTTTATTTTCTAAGATAACAAATCCATCAAGCAAACCAAATGATTGTAAGTAGTAAATACCTGCTGTGGAGATAAAGAATTCATCCAAAATTTTTCCATGCGCTGCAGGGAATATAGGATGGCAATGAATTAGTATTAAAAGTAAAAACAAGGGAAAAAACTAAGACAGGCTGCACAACTTATTGATACACAAACTGTTGACCAAAAAATGGCCATAAAATTGAACTGCACTCACAATTTAACCAGTTCATCAACCTGAAACGTGATAATCTACTTGAAATTTTTCCATAATGGCCAAATTTCTCTCAACAAAGATAAACATCTTGAGATTGGTTTATTGTCTCCTTCTACTCAGCCAACATAACTAGCATGAAAGAATCATTCAACTTCCGAGTTTCCTATTTTACTGCATAACAGCCCGTTTCCAAACAATTTCTCGATTCATCTGAGGAACCGGTGAATTGTCCCCAAACGTTTCTTTTTCCAATTTACATGGGTTAACTTACAACCGGTGCATAATAAGTTAACTGGACTAATAATAGTATTATAATAAAACTAATTTTCTAACTATACTTCAATAACAAGGAACATTCATAAAAAAACCTTTTCCTCATTACTATCCGTCTGAGGGTTAATGGTATTAATAAAACCAATTTTTTTTCAGAAGATTAGTTGCATATTTACTTTTACAAAAGTAAACTCCTTGTCAGCAAACTCAATCGCTAAAAAATATTTTAGTTAAACCAGTAGTTTCCTCAAAAAACATTTTATGGGAGTGCTTTATTTAACTCAACTGGGAGCACTTATTGTAATTGAGATGTCATCAACATACTTAACTAAGATAACAAAACCATAAGAAATACATTGAACAAAGATAGAGATCTACCATACTACCATGAAGGATGTAAAATAAAGATGAAATGATCTACGATACTACTTCAAAGATCAACCACAACAAGAACTTTGCAAAATGTATTAAATCACATTACGGGACTTGGCTTGTAAACCTTATCGGTTGCTCCATGTGCAAAATTCACACAATCTCAGTAAGACCATCAAATTCTGAAAAAAAAAAAAAAATACTTACACCCAACCACAGGAGATGACAATTCTGATTAATAGAGCAAAAAGATGACTTAAGTCTGGGGTGAGATGGTGTCAAGATAGCCAAGCCCAGTGACTTAATCCTTTGACAGCTAAATGAGCTTTTGGTGAGAAAGAGGACCTTCAAAATTTATTTTAATAGTACAAACTTAAATACACGGAACACGTTTAATCTTAGAAAAAGTGGTTGCAAGATCGTGTGTGGTTCTCTAGTAATGCGTGTATTTCAGTGCCCATCGCCTTTTTCAGCATTGGTACTATAGGGCTTCATAATAAGTCCTCGATAATAGAAAAAAAGTGCATAATAAAAAGCTGTAAAGAAATAGAAAATCAATCAAGATTCAAAAATGTGTCAAGTAATTGACCTTTATCTCTTTATTAAGTAATAGGCATATGAAGATCAAAGAATTCAGACAAACTTGAAAGAGGATGAAATTGCCAAATATATATTTGTAGGAGTGGAGAATATGTGACCAATGATGCCATATAACTAGAGGAGATAATTCAGAATATAATTGAAAGTTGCAAGCTAAGTGACTCATAACACAAGTGAGAACAATCACAAGAGAGTTTGTCATCAGCCGTGATTGTACCTGACAAAGTAAAGATTAAAGTCTAAAAAAAAAATTGTCAATAAGAAATACTCATTTTGAATTTTCCAAAAAGGAATAGTTAGTTGTGAAACATCATCTTGCTGTAGAGAAAATTTCAGATTAAAGATTGGAGACCCTAGATATGTTGCTATCCTAAAAGCATGTAGGCAGAGTAAGTCCACATTGCCTTAGATGCCGCTTGAAACATTACAGTGGAGGCAAATGGAGATTTGAGATTGTTAAATAACCGGGTGAGAGCAAGAAGGGAAAAGAATTAAACAGAAAAGTAAATTTGAATTAAATTAAATTAAATATTTACCTAATATGATCACACACACACACATATATATAACATTTGAGCCGCGTTCCCAGGTCAGTTGGTAGAGCATCCGCTTGGGCGGTGTAAGTCCCTCTGGTCTGGGGTTCGAATCCTACCTCTGACGACTGATGCCTTAAAGAAGGGGGTCCTCGAATGGGTTGACTCAGGCTACCTAGCGATGCTANATATATATATATATATATATATATATATATTATCACACACCCCTGCCATGCTCTTGCTCTCGCTCAATGCCCAACTATTTTGTTCCATGTTGCCCCAGAAAAAAATAAATAAATAAAAATAAAAAGGAAGATTTACATACAAGCCACAAAATTCCTATGTATTTACGTACCTATCACCTAAACTTAGATATTTACATTTATAACACTTTATCTATGCATAAAAAGGTGTATTTTAATTTTTAAAAGTTAGTTATAGTGGCATTTTATTTGATATAAAAGATTTGAGTTGTATAAATGTAAAAATCAAAATTTAGGTTTTATGTACGTTCATGAGAATTGCATGGTATGTATGTAAATGCCCCAAATAAAATATACTCAAACTAACCACCCCTGAATGCGATTCCCCAGCTCATTCTCCTCACGCTACAGCCACCTCCCCCATCTGATTTTCTCCCCTCCATCTCCTGAAGCCCTCTGTCAAAGCTCTTGCCTCACTATACTCGACCGAGCAGGAGATGCAAATCCCCTTCTACCTCACTCCCGTTTCATGCAAAGCCCGTCTTTTCACCGTGCTGCTCCGCCCCTCCCATGCACATGCAGGCACAACCCCCGCTGCACATCCTCCCTCTCCTCCAGCCCGCAGTGATCTCCCTTATCCCTCGGTTCAGACTGAAACCTCAACCTCACTTGCAACACCCCTCTCAACCGCAGTCTAAGGTCACCCAAGCCAAAGCCACCCATTCTCTTTCATCTGCAGCCCACAAGGAGTCCGCCGCTGCTTGCTCTCTCAAACACTTCTCCCGCTCCGCCGCTGCTCCCAACTTCTCAAACAAACAACTTGCTTCTCTTCCCTCACACAACACCACTTCTCTTGTTCTGTTGTGCACCTCCCCTTCAGTGATGAAAACCTGCTCGCCCTTACAACAGCCTCGTCGAACACCCCCTCCCATCTCTTCCTCTATTCCTAACCACACATTTCATCTCCCTAGGCCCTCTTATGTAAGACCAGAACCCCAAAACAGGCAAAAGTACTCTCCCTCTTTGGTTCTCTTTTTCTCATTTGATGTATCCATACACAGATTCCTCTCCACCCTTCAAATCTCACACAAACTGCTCCCAAGTTTTGCCTTTACACGACAAAGACCGAAATATCCAATTTCTGGCGTTCTGCTCACGTCCACTACCTAGCCAGCTAAACTTTAGGTTGACCTGCCTTCCACTCCTCAACTTGAGCAACCACAGCAACTTATACACGCCATAACAAGTTTCTATTCATCTAATGCCTATTTTTGTCAACAGACAACACTCCTCATTTCCATGCTACAGAGGCTAGGCTGAACCCCACCTTCACCTCAGCTCCAACCACCACCTCTCTTGCAGGCGACTGCACCACCTCAACAGCTACCTACCCGATAGTTCACCACCGTTACCCTTCTCTACATTTTTTGAGCCTCAAAATATGCACCAAATTCGTTGTCTCTAATTTGTCAACCTGGCATATCAAGATATAACATAGGGACAATTAAGTGTTCTTCACATTGTTCCAGCATAACGAAAAAAAACTGTTCCAACTAGTTACTATATGCGATTTTTTTAGCACCGCAGGAAAAACCTATTATATTTGTATATTTTCATGCAAATGTGAAACACCATACATATTTTTCTTAGCATGTTGGGGGCAACATTGCCTGACCGCCAAAACAAGTACTTGTACACTTTTTTTTTAGGACACTTAAATAAGCTTGTCATGCTTGTCTATTGCTTTATGCAGGTCCAAAGTAAATTTTTTTGAAGTGCGGGAGATAAAACTGTTTTAGTTAACGCGGTGGGAAGACTTGTCATATGCCCATGTATCTCTCCATTGGGAGAGACAGCGAAATACTACCAAAATCAAGCTGAAAGAACCTAAATAAATAATTAAAATTGGGCATAATAGTAAATCATCAATAAAAAATATCTAAAAAACAAAATTAAGGCTTTAATAATGCAGCAAGGAAATTTGTATGATTATATTTTCTCACGCAGGTTAGAAGAATCGTACATATCTTTTTCAATGTGATGAAATAGAAGACCATATTGTGATGTTCTTATCACTCATACAATATTCTTAGCGTACTGAGCAGAAGCAATAATCTCAAAATAGTCCCCTACATAAGGATGACGACAGGAGATAAGCAAAGTCCAATCTGGACGCCACTTAAAAAGAACAAACAAAATGAATCGATCAAAATGAAAGGGTAAATTGCAAATTTTGCAAGTAAGGGTAAAATTGATGCTCAAAATATAACATAAATCATTTCAAAAGAACAAAAATTGAATACACACTTGGCCTACAAAAAAATTAGAGTAATTAGCTTGTCAAACAGCAAGAATGAAAGCTATAATAAATTCAGTAAGTCATCAACAAGCATAATAAGACATGCACAAAACTTACAGAAATTCAACAGCCTGACAACGAGTATGAATGTGCTCTTCAAAGAACAATTAGACTGTTGTATGATGCATTGAATTGATTGGGTGAACGAAAAAGGGTTTTCAACAAATTAGTTATAGCACACTTGAATGCTAATAAAAAATACTAATAATTTCTTATCAAATTAAGTATTCTGCATAGAAAAATGGGATTTTCCAAGGTTATTTGTCACTCTGCTCCAACCTGTTCTACATCCATTCCTACTTTCAATCTCGTTCACTCTTGAGTTAACATTTATGCCCGATTGCAAGTATCTTGCTCAGTGAATTGTTAGCCAATAACTTTTTTCTTTGCCACGCACCTTTACTCTGATCTCTCAAGCGTCTCTCAAACTTTGGTTCTTCAAGATTTGCCTGCAGATCCTCTTGTTGGGGAAAAAGTTAACTGAGTATGTTGTGCTTGGTGATGATGTCGTCTGCCACCATGCCGTAGAAAGGGACGGAATGGTCTTCCAACAGGGATCACGACCATAGCTGCTGGGCCTAGCGAGTCTCCTGAGCTCAAAATAGCAAATAAGATAGTCCTTTTTGCCAGGCTCTTCCGTCAAGTCCTTTTTTCTGCAGGAGCATCAGAGATTCATGATTATGGAACTAACGACAAGATATATCCATTCCTAAAAATCCTTGTCCCACTCAGGAGCGAATTAGATGATGGGGCCGAGCCTCTGGAATACCGAACAGAAAGAAGCCATAGCAAGATGAGGACAGGACAATAGAAAGATGCAAAATCGATGTCGTGGGAATCTATTTCTATTTGGTTTGACCACTTCAATATAGACCCTTGAATCTTAGTCATACTATGTTCTTTTTCTTTTATATAGTACATAGTAAGTCATTTCAAAAATTTGACAAATATCAATTAATTCGCTTTTCCACATTTGAAACTCGCCATTCACGTGAAGCTATGCCATCCTAAGGTGATGCCCGGTTCGGGCTCATTGTAACTGCTAGCAAGAAAAGACACCTTCCTAAAAAAAGTAGTTTATGGAAAACGAGGCCAAAGCTTTTTCACAGAATCGGGAAAAAAAGAGCGTGCCCGCCCCAAGCTTTTTCACAGGATCGGGAAAAAAAGAGCGTGCCCGCCCCGACTTGTAGATCCGCTAATGTCAAGCGAGGAGTTGAGCCTGAACTGGCGAACCCTAGTTGTCATCTCCATATAGAATATTTTTAGGAACAAGTAAATCATAATGATTTTTTGTCTCAACTCAAAAATACGTTGCCGTGCCGTGTAATAGATTTTTCAAACCCCCCTTTCTCAATTCATTTTTTTGTGTATTTTTTTAAAAGACAAAGAAACTCCCCCTCCACAGTGAGTGCACTTTTACCCAACCACCAATATCAAGATTAAGTAATAAAGGCTATAACTAGGACTAAAAAAATAGAGTCTAAAAAAACGAGAATCTGTCTGGCCTGCCCGCACCTAAATATTCAGTTTGATAATTTGCTACGTGCCAAGATAGCTTTCAATAAAAGGGAACAAGCTCTTCAAGCTTAGGTTCAACAACAACTTTTAAAAGGAAGAAATTCAATTTGTGAGGACGATATACCTTGAAGAAAGACAACGTGATCGGGAAGGTCATAGTCGGAAAAGCCATTGGAATTTCTATTTTCTGTATCGAAATAATCCATTTGGACAGGTTTTCATGAATCATGCTAGGAATTTCATATAGTATTTCCTTACCCTCTCCTTATCAGTCGAGCTAGCGCTCAGCTTTGCCACCAGGTCCAGTAGCTCCTGGAATGTTGTGATGCGCTAATAAGTTAGAGTTAACAACAATGATGTGGCAACGACAATCGTTGGGTAGGAAAAGTTGACTTGAGGCTTACTTAAAGGATGGCCTAATTGCATGCTTCGCTTCAAGTCTTGGAGGTCTAGGAAGAACCATGAAATCAACGTTTTGGGAAGCCCAGTTCTGAGCATAGAATGCCAAAAAGTTACCTAGAACCTAATGAGTACCTACATCTTCACTAGTTGTTTCTTCCACCCACCTGCCGATCAAGTGAATCTCGATGGCTTAGCATGATCCGGAAAGTCAAGCACTGGATCCAAACCATTTCGACCGGAGCGACTTCGTTCAATCTCTTTTGAACTTATTTGTCTGCAAAGCAAGTTCAAGTTCATTCGAGTCTATAAAAAGCAAAAGGCATATGCCATAGCTATTCGGAATCCACAAAACATTCCAACCGATGGTCCCAATTTCTTCGAATCCTTAGGGCGAAAGCAATTCTTCCTCTCATATTGGGAACTTCACTCACTTTCTAAAACACTGGAGACACCAGAATGGCGGCACATGTCTAGCTCAAGCCCGGATCTCAACATCTCCCAGAGAAGGCTGGTTAGGGCCTCTACACTGGCTTTGGGGGTTCACATCAAATCACCACCGAATCCATAACTTAGGCATACCAATGGACATAACACAATAATGAAAGCATTTAAATTAATACCCTGAACATATTTCAATGCTAAAATATTTGAGCAACGTTTTCAAAATTTAAAATTATTTCAAGACTCAGACGTTTTTACGACCCTGAAGGATGTGCAAGTACTAAAATTATAACATTTTAAAATGTGAGTGCCTTGCTTAATGACCCTTAAATTGCTCTGAAATGCGTCCAAGCGTACATTGCAAGTGCACAAAAATCGTGCAAAGTGCATTGCACAAATATACCGAGATGTTTATTTACCAATTTTTAAAGCGCAATATGAGGTGCGCCTTGTGGCCCACCTTAGAGCAATTTCGATGAAAAACACTTTGAGGCGTATGCCTAAGCAGCTTAAGCGAGGCACATTCCTCACATTGGCCTCACAATACCTTCCTCTATATTAAACGATTCAAATACGAACTGAAATTGCACTCTCACACACAAAAGCTTTCCCTTTCCCTAGTTAATCTTCCTAGTTCATCGTCTAATGCTGATTTTGCCAGCGCCCCCACTGACTCTTAATGTTTTCATCATCGGCATCACTGCCGCTTCTTGCCACTTCCACTCCAACAGTCATCTACTTATTATATTATAGCCACTTGTTGCTCTTGCTACAGCAATCGTCGTCCACTGCTCTTATCTTGCCGCCAACTGCACCTATGGCTAACATTATTATATGTTACTCCGCTTTTGATTATCTATTATATTTTTATTTAGATCAATAAATATTATTGTGTTGGTTGGATAATGAGATTAAGAGAAGTCTACTAAGCTAAACTCATCTAGTTTAGCTTAGTTTTACCACTGTATGTTACTCCGCTTTTGTTTCTTTGATATTTAGTGTTACTTTACTTTCATGTTTTATGTTAGTTTTATGACTTTATCAGTTGATATTTACATTATAATTTTTATTTTATGCAAGTTGTTATATGATATTTTATAGTTTACTTAATTTATTATTTTATATAAATACAATTTGTCATTCAAAACTATCAGGCCAACGCCTCAAATTGTCTCGAGGCTTACGTCTCGCCTCACGAATGAAAAATGTCTCGATATCCAATTGAATAACTTTAAATATTATATTTACTATCAAAATTAAAATCCATATTTGCTCCATCGTGTTAAATGCTCAATCGTACGATCTGAGAATGTTGCACAAATTTAATATAAGTTGAATTTTAAAAAATTGACTTGAAAAGAATGCTAAATACATTAAACGCACAGAAACTATAAATTGTGAGTATCTATGTATGCTCCAACGATCGCTCTGAATATCTAAACTTAGCATCTGAAAATATAATGTGGATTAAACGAGAGCTCAAATTAAGTACGGCCTACTCAAGATGTGCATGTCATTAAGGTTTTGTATGGGGGCGGCTTTTTGACTACTTTGCTTTTATGACTGCCACCATAGTTCTGTTTTGGGATTTGATTTCTTGTTGCTTTTATTTCTGTGGTATAAAGCTGTTTTTTTTCAACCTGAGTTGTTACAGTGTAGTAGATGTCGAAAAACTGTGGTCTGACTTTTCGAAAAAAAAATAAATTTGTAATAGTCACAGTTGTTTTTAAAAAGTAGTTTCTCTATCAAAAGTTCACAGCTGCTTCTTCAAACAGATACAACTGACCCAAACATACCCTAAAATCCGCATGAGCTCCGACGTTATCCTTAATGCTTAAATTTAAATGCTTGACAATATGCAAGATAAAAAATAAAATCAAAACACATTGTCTTTGCTTCAAGAAACGTGTAAACAATTTGAAAATGATTACTTGAAAATTTCATACATAATTAAAAAAAATATATTAAAATTCAACTTTAATAATCACACGCTCTCGAACAAACAGTCATATTTAAAAGACGAAGCTATAAGTCGCACCTGACAAGTATGATCTTCCTCCTGACAATACCAAGTCAACAAGACCGAGTTAACTAATTCAATCATCTTTCTCGTAAAAAACCCGAGTTGATGAAACTGATGTATGTGTAAAATTAAAAATAATAAAACTCAAATAAATTTCATATATAAGTAATTTAAGCTCCAATTTCTCTGATGATACTTGTGTTGAATATGAATCTCAACAAAAGAGATCTATTTTCAAAATTAAACCAAACAAAATTTGAATAAACTCAATTAATATTGGTTACAAACCTGATTCTATGTAAGTGCGATAGAACCTATAAGGTTCAAAGTTATTCAATCTCAATTATAATCGTATTGAAAGTGAAAGTAAGATTTATTCGCAAAATTAAATTCCACAGAATATTTGAATAAACTAAATTAATATGTGTTATGATCTGTTTCTTTGTAGGCAAGAAAAAGTCAACAAAATTCAAAGTTATCCAAATCCTCGATGAATCTCAATTGAAAGGATCTACGATTAATATAATTTTTTTTGTTAGAAATGCATAATCTTAAGTTGAAAATTATAAAGGGCAATTACAAAACTTAATTACAAACCCGATCCTCTATGAATGAGAAAGAGTTAACAGGGACTGTAATTTTAAAAATAAACTTAGCTCTACAAACTCGATCTTTTGCAACAAGAAACAAAGTTAACGAGGTCTAAATCAAGCCATTAAACCTCCTCAATAATGTTCGTGTCGAAAATAAATCTTAACCAAAAGGAATATTTTTATTAAAAATATATTAAATTCTAATAAAATTTTGATATTTTTAGAAAATTCATAAAAATTTAAAAAATCTAAAAACATTCGAATAAATCTACTACTAAAAGCTTAAAACAAATTCTCATCTGCCTACCACAGAAGTTTAAGGCAACAAATTTATGATTAATCTGAACAATAAGAAGCCAATATCATATCAATTATATTGCAATATTTACTCTTAAATCAACCTACATCAATAAGAAGGTGGCCTTAGTCCCATGTCGATGTGAGTTGGCCTGTCGACTCCACAATATAGAGGTTACAACTAGAGCCCTCTATATGGCCAGTTTGGCCATACTAGCTCCACTATATTAAAGTCATGACTATAACTTAGTATGTTCCATGATGACTTTTTGTCTCTTGAGATATCAATTACAAGAGGTATTTAATAAGGCATAAAGTCCACTGTCAGCTAAGGTGGACCTCAATTAGTCACTTTAAACAAATATCTATCTTACTCCTTTTAGTTAAAATGACGCATAGTGTTGATAAGGATTCTTAAGCCAGGTAGGGTCGTCTAACTCATCTAACTAATTAGACCAAAGACCATGACAACTTGAGATGATGAAACCATGATATCCTAATAGGGTTGTCCTCGTTCTCCCCATCATCCACGCTTAAGCTTATAGGGATACATTTCTACAATCTAAAATTCTTAATTGCTCCTAATATACACTGAACGATCAACCCACTAATGACTAGTCTTAATAGAAAATACTCTCCCATTATCAAGAAAAGTAAATAACCATAGAGCCTTGTACCTATAGGAAACCTCGAATCTCAAATCTTAAGAGCCCTTGTAAAATAAATGAAATCTCAAGGTAGTGTCTTATCTACAATTCTAATGTGCCGTTTTAAAATTTGACCGGAAAACTAAATAAAAACTCTCATTCATTTCGAGAAAGGCTGATATGCAAAATTTTGGAGCCCATAATACATAAGAAGCATGCTCGAGTAATTAGACAAAAAATATTAATTTGCAATGGAAATTATAAACTTCCATTGCAATGCAGTACCTTCATTCATGTCTTCTTGAGTATACCCAAATTGCCTTGATTTGTGGGCGCATCTTACTTTAGTGACCTTAAAAACTTTCATTTCAATTTAGACCACATTCACATATGATTGGGACCTAGCCAAATTGCCTCGATTTGCCATATGTAGCCTTTAGCACGGCCAACAAGTCATTGGCCCTGCTTAAGGGCTCTTTGTATCATCAAAACAATACAAACTAACCCCTACAAGTGACTCTGAAATACACCTTCATAACCTTTACATGATCACAAGCCCACATTAATTTAAAAGTATAAAAAAAAGGTAAAAATTGAAAATTTCAACGTTACGGACTCCAACATTATTTAGAGCTAAAGATGCCTCAAATCATGGCTGCTTATGAAGAGAGAGGAAGGCTCAGTAAAAAAAGGGAAGACTTTAATTAGATTTTCTGAATTTAAAAAAAATTGTAAAGCATGAGAAAAGGCAATCTTTTATAGAGACAGTGATCCCCCCAAAAATTTGAATGTGGTCAATTAAGTTTCAGAATATATATTTCTTCAATTTAGTCCATCAACGATGTAAATTTGATCCAAAATAATCCTTCCTAGACTAAATTGGGATTAATTTTTATGGATAGACTAAATCGAGATCATTTTTTAGTCATGACATTTACACGAGATTATATTGAATCGAATTTGTATAGTCAAAAACTAAATTGAAGAAATGTGAAACTTTGGGACTAAGTATAAAAACAAATGGGGGACTATCTAAGGATTTATTTCTATAGAATTACCTTTGAACGGTACACCAAACAAGATAGAAACTGGAATATAATATTTACTATTTCATGTTTTTTTTGCTTAAGTTCTAGCAACTGAAACTTTAAAGGCTTCACATATATAGGTACTAACAATGCACAAATTTATTTGCTTAATGAAAGAGGTTCCTTACATTACACTCATAATTTTACAAATATACATGGACTGTGCTAAGATCCATGTACGTCATTTCTAGTGTGGTGCCCCATGCACGTCTTCCTTGACAGGATAGCGAGGTTCTCCCATTTAAATTTTTATCTTCTTATAAAATTGTGTTAATCACAACAGTGAATTTCAAGGCCCATAATATCTTTATTTGTGTTGTGAGAAATTATAATTTCAGCTCAATTCTAAGCACCGCCTATTCATATTTTTCTTGGCCTAGGATATGTAGGTAGAGAAAATTTATTAAGAAACATTTAATTCTATATCATCCATATTAATTTTGGAATCTATGAAAAAAAATTTATATTTTCTATTTCGAGATAATATATTATTTTCATCAAGAAGTGTTTGATTTAAAAATTTCCCTTCATCTGAATATAATACTCTTCATGCACAATACAAATAAGCAATCATGCTTGATAACACCTCCATACTCCAAAATGATCTCAACTACAACTGTTGTGGCACCGTAAATGCAAAAACTATGTGAAAAACGAAAACAACCATCCTTCATAGAAGCCAACAAACCCGCTTACAAGTGTCATTGATGAATCTCAAGATGTTTTGCTTCGAGTACCCACCAATAGTCATTGCTGCTCACATTGTCTCCCTCCATATGCCTGCCTTGTTCTACATGTTCATATTCAAAAATCAAGGCAATCAAGTTAACTGAAGTACCACTCTGACAGAAGCTCTCATACATCCTCTTATATTTAGAGTCATTAATTTTATTTCTATGTTTTGCCTCTTTTTCAATGATAACTAATGCATCATAAAAGTGAAATAATGCATTATTATTCAAGTATAAAAATTGATGCATCAAAAACACTAGCTTAACCAAATAATTTCCTCTACACGAAATTTTTATCATCCAGACAGCTTACCCCGCTGAAAGGCTTAGCATAGCTTACCTTACCTTACCACAAGTCTCAAACAAATAGACCATGAAAAGGGAGGGAAATGAAAAATCTATCATGAACCATACATGCATAAACTAAATTTTGATGAAAAAAAGATATTCTAGAAAAAGTCGATTACTGCAAATAAGTATTTTACTTATCAATTAATAGCTCATATTTTCCTTCTCTATCATCCCTATTAACAGGAGCATGTAAATAATAAATATAAGATTCATGAAATTGCGTAGCACATTGCTTATATGATATCTCAAGCACGCATCTGGGCAATGTGTTGACTAATATAGTTCCTGATGTCCCTCTCTACACTGTAGATGCACCGACTAACAATTGAAGGTACTGCAAATTAAACACCTTTGATGCATTTCTACATAAGGTGGAGAGATGAATGTAACGTACCCATTTCATATTCCAATGCTTGAAGAATCATTTCCACCTGTGACAAATAGTAAAATGTTAATTCATTATAAGTTAACAAATATGTGATGCAACTCATTATTGGCTTCTATTTGTGTACGTGCCTCCTAAGTTGAAGTGAGAGGAAAAAACTCTCAGGGGAAACCAGAACATTATAATAGGAGCCAGTGAAAAGGTGAATTGGCTCTAGGTATATATCCTCATTAACAAGAAAGGCAGAAACATAATTATTAAAAATTGTATTAGTTAAATGAATAACAAATCAATCGAAAGCTATTATACATACTTTGTCAAAATCCTTCACTAGGTTAGCCTCAATGGAAGAATTATTCTCATATTCTGTCCAGAGTTCTTTTATTTCATCAGCTGCATGCACAAAGTTTAATAAATAATAAAATGATAATTCAACTCGTAAAGCCCACGAACTACTTGTTTAAAAGGAACAACATAAAACTCATGGCATACCCCTCATCCCTCCGCCAAGAATTTCACACATTTCACTCAGAGCAATCTGCTCACGTCTGCTTTTTTCGGACTTGGGCACTCCATCCGAGGGGGTGATATCACCAACAATAGCTGACATATTAATCCAAACAATATCAAATAAGAACAGGCTAGTATTATTTTTTTAACAATTAGACAAGCAAGACTTGTGGTGCTACAGCAATATGTTGATACCATATATATTTCTAAGAATGCACTAGAAACCACGCCTTTGGCATGTTCAACATAGACTAAAAACAATATAAAAACATTTCAAAATGTGGCGCAATGTGTTACACAAGTGCCTAGCCTAAGGGCAATTTAGACTTTTATTATTATTATTATTGTTATTGGACATAAATATGCTTATGTTTAGGGTTAGGTTGAGGCAGAGATTGTTATTATGAGTCTTAGGCGCAGGATTTGGAAGAGGTTTCCTACCTCTCAAATTATAGGAATTGAGAGAGATAACCTACGTTTTGAATTGTAGGTGTTTATCATTGTATTTAGATTGAGTTATTTGGATTATTAAAGAAAAAAAATTACTAAGCCCTAATTTCTGTGAAATTTGTGTCGATTTCTGCATCCAATCATATCAAATTGATATCAGAGCTCAAAATTCTGAGAATCAGAACGACAGAAAAGAGGACCAAATGACTCGACCGAAGCTAAAACGAATCGAGGCTTATTGGGAGACGATTTCAGCGTACAAAGGTTAACAATCGCTCAGGATTTGAAAGAGTTTTCCTACCTCTCAATTATAGGAATTGAGAGAAATGACCTACGTTTTGAATTGTAGGTGTTTATCTTTGTATTCAGATTGAGTTATTTGGATTATTAAAGAAAAAAACTACTAAGACCTAATTTCTGTGAAATTTGTGACAATTTCTATCCAATCATATCAAATTGGTATCAGAGCTCAAGATTCTAGGAATCAGAATGACAGAAAAGATGACCGAATGACTCGACATAAGCTAAAATGAATCGAGACTTATTGGGAGACGATTTCAACGTACAAAGGTTAACGATTGCTCGATTCGACGTGTCCTAGTGTGTGAACGACGAGGTCTGGGATGTTGTAGTAGGGATTTGTGTACATACTTGAAACTCCCATTCTTCTCTTCCTTCTGCTCCGTCCTCACAAGAAATCGTGACAAGAGCTAATTTGGAAGGCTGCGACTGGGAAGCGGCATACAAAGACCTAAAACTCCATCTTTTCCCTCCTCCAAGACAGTCTTCACGTCCAGTCATGATCATAGCTGGATGCGAAGGCTCCAACACGAACAATCGCGACTTATATAGACTTGAAACTCCATGTTTCGCCTCCTCTTGCTCCATAGAAGCGATCAGAGCTAGTTGGGAAGGAAGCGACTTGGAAACAGATACAGAGCACCAAAAATCACGTCTTTTTCCTCCTGTTATGTCTTGCAATAGAGTCGTGAGTTCAACTGGAGGGGAAGGCGACGACAGGATCATGTCTTCCATCTCATGTGAAGACTGGCGAGATCGCTACTATACAGAGGGTGGGATTGCTGCTTGCAGAGCTGTGCATTTTCCTTTCTGAAGCAAACATGAAGTGGGCATAAAAAAATTTGGAGGGAACAAATAATGGGATCACGTCTTCCGCTCCTATGAAGACTGACGGGATCGCTGCAATACAGAGGGTGGAATTGCTGCTTATAGAGCTGCACCTTTTCCTTCATGAAGCACACACGAAGTAGGTGTATAGGAGTTTGTGTGGTAAGCAAAAAATGGGATCACTATGTACAGAACACGATATAGTGGTGAATTGAGCCTACTGGGAGAGCCGACGAGATCGCGACATTCATTAACGTGATTCAACCGCAATTTGAGCATGCTTGGGAGCCGAAGGGATTGTATAGAGCCATGACCTAAGCCTTGCGATACAATCGTGGTTCAGGTTATCAGGGAAATAGAAGGAATTAAGATAGTGGAGAAGGTTGCGACGGGATCGAGCATGCCCTAATCGTGATCCTGGAAGTCAACGACCGGATTCAGGATTAAGTGTACCCTAGTGATACGAAGTAACGACAACCAAGAAGATAGACAATTTGGCGAAGAAATTGAAAGAAGAGGTGGGGTAACTTAAATTTGGGATAGAGGAAAGGTTTTTGCAATTGACGATCGATTCAAGAGCTTCGAGGAGATGTTGAGGAAGTTTATTGAGATGCAAGCCAAGACCTCGCCGACGATTCAGTTTGCAAGCCCTACCCAAGAATTGACCAAGGATTAGATTGAGCGAGAGGAATATGAGGAGAAAAACATCCACCATCAAGAACCTTCTCTTAGAGTTCCAATGGGGAGTAGATTAGAGATTTTCGATGGCGACGGGTGGGCCAAAACATTGAGAAAGGAGTTATGGAAGGGGTATGGAGGTTCACGGTGAAGAAAGTAGAGAAGCATGGGGAATATGGCTATCATCGAAAGAGGGAGTTTTACCCTCGATACATGGGGGAAAATATCGGATGAAGAGGAAGTTGTTGTGGTGATACTAGGGTTAGGAAGTTATAGATATCGATTTTCGAGGGAGAAGACGCGCATGAGCGGGTGTATTTGATACCGGAACTAGGAGAAAGAACAGTGGACCTAAAAAAATATAAACTTTTATTAATATTGAAATAATGTTACAACACGACTCAAACAGAAAGAAAATAAAATAATAGACGAATCAGTGGTTAGGGATGTAGGAAGAGTCGGTGACGATGTCAGCGGGTGAGTGGTTGTTTGGGTAGGTAGGGGTTGTGTTTGGTTAGAAGTATGTAGGTTGGACGGCTAGGTCGTGGATGAAGTAGGGGTGGAAGTAGTGTGGTGGAGGAATATGAGGGTGGTAGGCAGCTAAGGTAAAAGGTAGGAAAAGATGTCGTGGAGAAGTGAAGAAGATTGGGAGTTTACAACACCACCTCGGAGCAGGATACAGCTGAAGCAGCACTTGTCGTCGAATATATCCCTAACAAGAGATAAGAGACTCCACACAAGATATTAAAAGACCACTCTACTAGAACCAACTCCCTGCACACAAAGGACAACAAATTATAGACTCCCGCTAGACCAAAAAAACTTCTACACAAAGGAAGAGAGTGGAAAGTAAAAAGAATGCAGAAAAACTCAATATTGCACAGTCAGCATCTTCCTGGATTGAGTAGGTTCACGATTCCTCACCAGCCCTCGCACGGGTTTGTAATTCTGCTCACTCCACTGTTCCCGCGAAGATTCGCGTGCCTTCTATCCCGCAAAAACGACGCGCCACGCATTGGGGTGCATTTAATGCCCGCACTCTGGAGCTGATTGAACACCTGCATCAGTCTCTTGGGATTGGGGAAGCTTCGACCTCTTTTGTCGAAGCTCTAGGCTCTTCAAAATGTGGTGTCAAGTCAGCGACGTTGAACATGGCTAAAGTTGTAGTCCCCAGGCAGGTTGATCTTATGAGCATTATCGTGCAGTTTTTGAAGTACTCTGAAAGGTCCCTCTGCTTTCGACTTGAGCTTCCCAAATAATCATACGGAAAATCTTTCCTTTTCTAACCAAACCCATACAAGACCGCCTTCCTGAAATGTTACTTTCTTCCTGGATTTATTTGTTTGTGTTTGATATTTGCGGTTCTGCTTAACAATTTTCTTGCCAACTTCTTCATAGACTTTTTGAATCTCATGTACTCGTTTAGTGGCATCCTTGTTCGTTTCTGAAGATGGTAGGAGTAGCACTAATTCTAGTGGCGTGAGCGGATTGTGATCGTACAACATCACAAAGGGAATTCGTCCAGTAGTTTGGCTGATGGATCATTTATAGGCAAACTTAGCTTGGGTTAGGATAAAATCTCATTGTCTTATGTTTTTTTCCCACGAAACATCTCTGAAGATTAACGAGGCTCTTTTCCATAAGGAAACTCCTCTACGTCCATCTTAATGCCAAAAATCTCGCTGACCTCCATAAGGGACCTCTTCTCTCGGCCTCCATTGATATTGGATATCAAAATCACGTGGTCGATATTCCTCTTCACTACGATCTTCCTTGTGGAATGGATTCATGTTCTCGTCTTTGTCTTTTCTTTGACTCTCTTGATCACGGTCGAAGGTAACTCTTTTTGGTTCTTGTCATCCAGCTTTGCAAATCTCTGTTGTGGAAAACGGATTTCTTGTTGAATCTCTTTCTGAGTTAAGTTTGGCGAAACCTTTTCATGGTGGCATGGCTAGGGTTGGAAATAGAAACAAAAATTTCGGTGGAAGTGGCTTGGATAGGAGTAGATGCTAGGAGATATAGGATGAGACTAGGATTTGACTAGCTCTGACACTAAATGATACCAAAACTAGAAGGAAGAACAATTGAACCAAAAAAAACAAACTTTTATTAATATATAAATAAAGTTATAACACGACTCAAACTGAAACAAAATACAACAATAAACGAATCCCTGGTTAGGGATGTAGGAGAAGATTTGAAGGCGGTGGCGGCGTTGGCAGGTGAGTGGCTGCTAGGGTAGGTAGGGATTGTGTTTGGTTGGATGTATGCAGGTTGGAAGGCGAGGTCGTGGAGGAAGAAGGGGTGAAAGTAGTGTGTTGGAGGAATATGGGGGTAGTTGATAGCTATGGCGAAAGGTAGGAAAAGGTGTCGGGGAGAAGATGCGAAGGAGATTGAGAGCTTACAACACCACCTCGAAGCAGAGTACAACCGATGCACCACTTGTCATCGGATACAATCATAACAAGAGGAAAGAGACTCCACACAGAAGATCAGAAGACCACTTTATTAGAACCGACTCCTTAAAAATAGAGGACAACAATTTACGGACTCCTGCAGGACAAAGAAAACTTCTATACAAAAGAATGGAAAGTAAGAAGAATCTAGAAAAAACAAAAATATCCACAGTCGGCATCTTCCTACAACACGTAGGTTCGCGATCACTCCCCAGCCCTCGTGTTGGTTCGTGATCCCGCTCGTTCCACTATTTTTGTGAAGATTTGCGAGTTTTCTGACCTGCAGAAACGAAGCACCCGCACTCAGGCACTGATTCACCGTCGACATCAGTATTGGGTGGAGCGATACTCCACGGTGAATGGGCTAGATGGAGAGGAGAAACAAATTGCGGCAGGGCTATGTTTGAAGGGAAAAGTCTTAGCTTGATTTCAGTGGAAGTAGATTAGAAACATGCTTTGCTTGTGAGAGAAATTTAAGGATTGTTTGTTTAAATGTTTCTGAGTCATTAGGGAAGGAGACCTACATGAGAAATTCTATACCTTGACTCAGGACGGGATTGTTATGTAATATAGGAAGACATTTGAGCTTTAGTCGAAACAACTGAGGGGGATTTATGAAGCAGGATTGGAGGGAAATTTCATGAAGGGCCTAAAACCCAACTACGATTAACACTACAACTACTGAAACCGTGGGAATTGAGGGAGATGATGGAGCTAGCAGACATGGTGGGGGACAAGAACCAAATGAAGAAAGCCAACAGAAGCAACACAGATGGAGCGTCACACCGATTTGTTATAAACACGATAATACGTAAAGCTCAAATAGTAGAAATCTAGATGGGGGCCGTATTCAAGCACTTTACAGAGACATATATTCAAAAAAAGCAAGTCAAGGGGTAATGTTTTCGGTGTGATAAGAAGTTTATCCTAGGACATCGTTGCAAAGAATGAAAATAACAGTTTCTTAGTGTATGACAAGGAGGCAGATGATGAATAAATAGAGACAGTTGTGGTGGTGGTGGTGAAGGAACAATAACTTTTTTCCACCTTGGGTAAATGTGTTGCCTAGCCTAAAGGCAATTTGGTCGTCTGTAAGCCTAAGAGCAATTTAGACTTTTGTTATTATTATTGTTAGATATAAATATGTCAATGTTTAGAGTTAGATTGAGAGATTATTGTTGAGTCCTAGGTTTAGGGTTTGGGAGAGATTTCCAATTAAATTGTAGGAATTAGAAGAGATCGTCAGCCTCTCGAATTTTAGATGTTTATATTTGTATTCGGATTGAGTTTATTGGATTATATTTTCTTTGCCCTAAATTATGTGAAAATTCATGCCAATTTTTGCATCAGATCGTATCACAACATTCCTTTTAACTAAACACCACTTGAGTAAAATATTCTACAAATAAGAAAAATTATTTATACAATCAAAAACCTTTTTCGCCTTTTTTTAATTTCTCAGTTCAATATTAGTGTACTATGGACAAAAGTGTTTATCTAGAATGATAAAACTCTCCTACCGATTCACTTCAAGGTTAAAGATGTAACCAACTCATATGCCATTAAAAATATGATGAACACCGCAAACCATATCAGAGTGGATCAGCATAACAAAAAATATTGAAGACAATTTGTGTAAGGTCTAAAAAGCTAAACGGAAGACAAGATTGTTGAGGTTAAATACCTTCTGCAATATCGTGCACAATAGCAATCTTGATACACCTGTTTCAATGATGAAAATGACAAAAAAAAATTTTAAAAATATGAAGTACTGGTGACCAGAAAAAAACAATTACCCATAAAAGTGCTTGAATAAAAACCAAACCAAACCAAACAAAAGAAATTCTTCTGCAATAAAGCAGAGTGAATGTACCCTTCAAGTTGAAATGAAAAAGCATGCACATAAAATAAATTAACTTTTTTAACAAAAAGCATGGTAAGAGACAAGAAATGAAGTTGCCAATTTTGGAATAAAATCAACCTTTCCCGATTTACACCTGGTAGGTCCCCGGAAATCAATGCCATCAATGCCATACGGTACATGTGATCTGCAATTGACTCACCCCCCTTAATTCCATGATTAACCCAACCCTTTCGTTTAGTTGTCTGAAAATAAAGAACGCAAGAATGTAGGCATTTTACCATCAGAATATTTGAAATCAGATTCTGATCAACAAAATATGAAGAATCCCAGAATGAGTATTACAGTATAAAACGAGTTTATAAGATGTGAATTAAAATGAGTAAATGATTTTTGCAGCACATGCCTTTTATGAGAATAATCACATTACCTACCTCTTCCTAGGGTTGTGAAAAAAACATGTAAAAAAAGAGAAGTAAGAACTCATGCACAAAATAGAAATAAATAGAGAATGAAGATCCACATAGCCCAAACCCAAATGGTTGCCGTGAGGCTAATGATGATGTTGGTCTCTCCTTCCTAAAGTTACACGTCATGCATAGATATAAAAGACTGAACAGGTAAGCATACAAGGCATCAATTAAAAAAACTATGCGGTCTGAGGTAGCAAAATGACAATAATGACAAAGATAAAGTTGTCCATGTTAAGTTTTAGTTAACAATGCATAATCAACCGAACTTGATAAATATAAAACATTTTGAACTTTTATTACGACTAGAAAAGCAAATAGGTGGGGGGTCAGATCCAGATAATGCATGAAATTTTTTATTATATTTTCTTTAATTAACCTTGATACCATATGTAATTCTAGAATTAAAATTAAAAACCATATTTTTAAGCTCAGTATACTTTTAGCCAAATCTAGCAAACTTCAAACTGACATCTTTTTTCATTGTACTTCCATAAAACTTGACCGAAATTATACAGGGATCTCTTTTCTCGATTCGTCGTAAGCTTTTTTGGTTATGCAAATCACAAGAATTTGAACTACAACCGATTAACACAGTACAGCCCTAATTATTTCTATTGCTTAATCAGTTCAAGAGAAAAATGCCCTTCAATTTTATAAACCTCAATGAGATTAAATAGAATTAGACATAGCCCATTCAATTTTGGCATCAATAAGGTTCAACAAAGGACAGCATTAACAAAATCTAATTCCAAATCATGATAGTCACCACGCCAGCCTTAAAAAAAAAAAAAGCCAAACGAGTTTATTTTTGCCTTTACCGCCATATCAGTTAAAAAGGGATCATGGGTGGCTAAAGTACACAAGTAGACACATACAAGATATCCGCTGCACTATTATGTGAAAAAAGCCAATTCCCAGCCTAATTATTCCACATGATAGCACCATAAGAACAATAGAAATGGTAATAATCTATAATATAAGAAAACAATAGTGATCAACTTTCAAAAAATATTTGGTCATGGGTCAATCGTAACAATAAATGGATATGGGTAATGCAAAGGATAAGATATACATTCATATTTTCTTTTCTTTTTTTGGAAAGGTAAACAATCAAAATTGTTCTCCATATTATCCGGCATAAATTTCATTAGAGTTGGGTGCAGTTAAACCATAAAATCAATTGTTTAATTATTATGCTTCCTTAAAGTTCATTATGGTATAAATTTTGAGGTTTGTTGTCATACTAACATTCATAGTGTAGCTAGATGAACAACTATGCTTTTTTTGGCAGATGTTGGAGTGTAAGAAAAATAGCTAAAACCTATTGTCTTGGATAAATGATTCTAGCATTACAAAATGAGCAAGCAACTTAGGGTAGTTCTTGCTCCTATGCAGTCTCCATTCTTGGCACCATCAATGGCTTCCTTATCATTTCGATTTGTGTCAATGCCTAGAAAATTCTGTTCATCCATCATTATATGAGATCATGGTTCCCTACTTTCCATGACATGAATAATCACTTTCCCTCTTGTCACCATCTCCACCACCCTTCTATTTTGACATCATTAGTTCAAGTTGTAGTAATCTCCCTCGAGGCATTTTATGTGATTTGTTTGCCTTCATTTTCTCTAGCTATCAGCATTGCTCAACCCTTCTCAAATATTGTTAGGGGATTTAAGGCTTTGCGGTCTCAGTGAGCTTCAACCACCCAGTTTCCACAAGTTTCTTATCAATGATAAATCTTTCTCATATCAAATAACTCTCCACATTTCAGTGTAAAACAGCTCTGATCCTTGTTGATTCAGAGATATGTGAATTAATCGGCCCCTTTTTCTTCTCTATAACAAGCAATTGCTCAATGAGATTTACTGGGCTTGAGAGTGTGCATTCATTCATGTCACATTTTCAATTGGTTGAAAAATATTTAGTTAAGCTCCTTGATCCTCGATATATGTTTATTAGAATACTTGTTAAATCATATTACTCTTGCTTACTTTCACAGCGTTTTTATTATGTGAATGCCTTCCCGATACAAAAGTCAAAATGGAGTCCTAATTCTAACTCATCCATGGAACCTCGTATCACTTTGATTGGGATTTTACTCCACGATTTCAACCACTAATTTAATCAGCTACACTTTATTCTTTGGGCCCTATCCTTGTCAAACCATACTACTGCTCACCTCTCTAGGCCATCCGTACAAATGCTCTAGTTGAATTGGATGTTGCTAGATCTCCAGATAATGATATTTGGATTGATTAATCTTCCTGTGGTGATTGAAAGAAGGTTGTAATTGATAGTATTTCCTCCATATTGTACCACATGTAATTTTTTTAACACAACAATGATTACTTTAAAGTTCATCCAAAACATAAAAAGTAATTCTCAACATGAGAGCTTTCATAGCTTTCACCTTAAAGAAACCCTCAAAACTCACCAAGACTATTCAACTGCCCAGTATCACACCCACATAAATCCCTAGTGGTTCTCCTGTTAAAAGAGTTGGCTACCTATTGGATTACGGTAATATGCCCTCTAATCGACAGCCTAGCCTCATCTTGGCAATGGAAATCTCATTTAAGGGGGGTTAACAGCTAACAATCAGACCAAAGGAGCCAACCGAACAAAGTCCGCGACCCAAGGACCCTCATAAGTCGACCGACTGTCCTTAGATAGTCGCCCGACTATTTTGAGTTAAGTCGACTGACTATTCCAAGCTCAATCAACCGATTGTCCTTAACCAAGCTGGCAAACTTTCCTTCGTGGGGTCGACTAACTAACCAACATATGAGGGCTGCCTGACTCATCAAAATCAACCATATGAACTGGTTGACTTATAGTCCACTGACTTTAGGCGAACAAATGATGGGGCAGCCAAGCAAGAGACTTTTCATTTATTTATCTATTTATGTATTTATTCATGTATATATTTATGACCAAAATACCCTGACTCTTGTTGCGTATAAATAGGGGGTCATTTCTATATTAAATGGCTAATGGCTAATGTACTCTCTTTCCCATTCTAATGTTCTCTCTCTCTCTCCTTGTCTCTCCCGTCCTACTCTCTATTCCGTGGGTGTGCATCACTGGTCAATTTTGAATTCAACACCAGCATTCTCGTTCAAGAGCAGAAGGATCTTTTGCTGGATCATTGAATAAAATTTGATAACAACTGCGCAAACCTAGGTAGAAAAATAATTAGAATAACCCATAACGACAAATTGCTTCACAATTAAAAACGATTCCAGTTCCTAACAATTCCATCGGATGTCCTGATGATATAAAATCAAAGATGTTATGCCCAATTATTTCTTCTTGGCTCCTCAATAACAAAATAAGCTTTCCAAATTTCCAATTTATGCCTCCACCCACATGAATCAGGCTACTAAAAAGCGCCCTTTACTCATTGATCATTCAATAAGGATCAATATTAAAGCAGCTTGTGCGATTGAAATAAAGACAGGTGCAAAACAAATAACTCTATCATTTTAAAAGTACAGATAAGCATGCAAAATCAACCGTCATTAAGCTAATTCTACAAACAGAGAACAATAGATAAAATGCCTACAGGCCTAAAACAGATAATTGGAAACCCAGATTTGCCTGGACAATCCAGCACCCTGTACCTTCAAACGATGACAAAGCGTCAGGAAATCGATCGCAGATGCCGCATCGGTAGATGCCTTCAAGACGGGTCCATCGGAACCAGGGATGCCGACAGCAGCTCGAACGCCCACGTAACTCGGCGAGCTTCTTTTCCAGCTGAGCTTCAAAGAGTTTCGGGAGAAAAGGGAAAAATACGATACGGATCGGGGGAAGCGGAACAGCGGCGCTGAAGAAAGTGACGACTTCACCGCCATTGACACCACTGCGACGAAGGAGGATGAAGAGGTAGATGGCAAGGAAATGGTGAATGCCGGGGATTTAAGGGGAGCTTTCATTCCCGGTTAAGGAAGCCCTGATTTTATGGAGGGACGACGCATGGCGGGCATGAGTCACGTGTCAAATGAGGCATACAGTGTGTAAAATAAGTATAGGAGTGAGTTCCGGCCGAAATGTTCCGCTTAGGTATTCGGTAGGGACGATTGTTCGGAAGAAAATTCATAAAAGTTGTAAAATTTATGATATTCTTTTCTTAAAACATATTAATATAAAAAATAATTATGAATTATGTTCAAACAACATTGAAATTCATGATCATCTCTTTTTTAAATATTTTTAATTTCTCTTTTTTTAAAAAAAAAATATGTTCCAAATGAGTTTTTTTAATTGCACCCATTAATATATTTCATTTTTTTTCATTATTATCATAATATTTTTTTTCAAATTATGGACTATTCTAATTAATTTGAGAGAAATTCTATAATTTTTAAAAATAAGAATAGTTCTTTGAATTTGATAATTGGTTATATTCATTTGATGATTTTTTTATACAAGTAAACAAAAAAAAGAAAATTTTAAAAAAATATTCATAATTATTTTATTGATTTTTATGATTATTGATACATGTTTGGTGTTTTTTATCTCTTAGATTTTTTTTTTGTTTTGTTTCTCATTTTTATGATGGATGGATTATTTTTTTTCCTTTTATGGTCATAATTTTTTTTTTTGTGTTTTTCAATTTATTGGAAGAATATCCCTTTCTAAAAAATTCAACTCGTTGATGAATATTAATAATTATTAATTTTCGGCAGTCTTTATCTTTGAAAAGACTTTCAACTATATATACAGGTATGTTCTAAGCTTTCTTTCTGGTTTTAAGGAGCCTCTTTTTTTATTGTTGTTAGTTGTCCTTCAAATTTCTGTCATTATCTGGTTTGTTGTTTCTTAGTATTGCTTTATCTATTTTCTTATTCTTCTTTGTGATGTTGGTTTGCGACCTCTGCTCCTTTGTGGTTTACTCTGTTGTTTATTTATGTTTCTAGCAGTACATTACCTTACGGTGCTGGGGGTGTTTCTTTCTTTGGATTCGGCTAGTGGTGCTGACATTTAGCTTCATTGTTATATGTTTTGCATTGTTATTTTTTCAGTTTGATTTATCCCCTTCTCTCTGATTTTGTTTTAGCTTGTTTGTTAATAATAGGTTTTTATAAGTTTTACTATTGGTTTTATGAATTTCATTATTTTTTATCTTTGTTTGGTGATTGTTTTGTTTTCATTTCTTAGGTTTATTTTTAATTTTTCTTCTTGTATTTTTTTTCCATTGTTTTGTTTTTCCTTTTCCTAATAAGTTCATTTATTCTCGATTTTTTGATTTAGATAAGATTGATTTAAGCTTTGATGTATTTCAGCCACATATTAAAATTCAACCATATTTTCAATATTTAAAGTTCTTCAATCTTATATATTCATTAGCCTTACTGAAATTTTAATGTTCATTCCCACATAAGTTTTGAGCTCTTTTTCATGATTTTAGAAGCTTTTTTTTTGTTTTTTTTTTATTATTGGTGTGCTTACTTGTCTTTTATTTGTTTGGTTTGATATTTTGTGTTACTTTGTCTCTTTATTTGTTTTTCTTCCTGCCTTTTTAAAATTCAACTTGTAATGAACTATTTATAATTATTGATTTTAAATATTCTTTATCCTTGGATGGAATTTTCATCTGTATATGGCAAGTCCTAAGCTTTCTTTTTGGTTTCAAGGAGCTTCCTTTTTTATTGTTGTTGGTTGTGCTTCATTTTTATTTCCTTAATTGTCTGATTTGTTATCACTTAGTGCTGCTGTCTTCGTTTTTAATCCTCTTTGTGATTTGTTTTGTGGCCTCTGTTAGAGGTGTAAATGAGTGGAACACGAGGAGTTGAGGTTTTGTTTGTGTTCGGCTTGTTTGTATTAACACCTATTCAAAATCGGCTCGTTTTCTAATTAAACTCGCAATGAATCTGTTTGAATTTGGCTTGGTATTGTTTAGTTTGTTCGCAAGCAATTCAAATTTGTTCATTTGTTTGCTAAGGCTCAGCTCGCAAGCCAAAATTTTCGCACAAGCTTTGGGATGTTCGGCTGTCCCACTCCCCCCTGATATTCTTTCATTTGGGGGGTTATTTGCATTTCTAACGCTGAGACAAATTTAAACATGGGCCAACCAATCAACGCCTATGTATTTACATATCTAACACCTAANTATATATATATAATTTGTTAAATCTAATATTAATATATATATATTTATAATTTTTTAGTTTTCACACAAAATTTCTTAATTTCACATTAAATTTCACATGATAATATTGTCAAACTCTTATGAACTTTTCACAATAGTGATTTCTCAAATATATTTTTTTTCAGAAAAAAATAGCTTTTAAAATTGAAATTTATTTAACCATTTTCATTGCAATTATGTATTCAAATAGAGCATTATAATTCCAAAATGTATTTTACCAATTTTATCAAGATTTTAAAATAAAAGGGTAATCATGTAAATAGAAAATACCAAATATAACCTTACACTTATTCAATGATTTTCATTGAATGAACAATTTTAATGCTTCAATGATTTGTGTTACTGTTTGTGAGTTTTTCTTTAAATTTTCATTTTGTTTTACTAAATTTTTTATTTTTATTTATTTTAATTTTATTATTTAACTATTATTTTTACTCAAAATTCCAATTCATAAATGTTTTGTGGTTTTCTTTCTTTAGAAAAATTTTGGGAGATCACTGTGATCAGAGAGCATCCGTGACATAAAAATTTTGAATTATATTTAAATTTTTGTAAATTTTAATATTTTATGAATTTTATTTAGTTAGAGAAATTATATTAATTATTTTTTCTTATTTTGGTTCCACATTATTAGTCAAACTATTATGTGTTCATCACAATGTCCTCATATCTTTCTGGATTTAATTTGGATTTTTATGAATCTTTAAATCTCTGATTAATTTATTCCAATTTAATCAAATTTTGTTGATTTACTTATTAAATAAATTTTCACATTGAGTGCTGACCGACTTTTTTTTTGTAATCGACAAATAAAAGAANAGAGAAGTGTCTCCTCGTGAACAATACATTGATAATCTCCTTAAGGTGTATATAAAATTTGATCTAATCACTGCAGCATACATACTTTTAGTTCTCATACGGTGGCGAAATTTGTAAAATAAAAAAATAAATTATTTGAATCATAATATAGGAATTGAATGAAGCATTGATTGAATCCCGAGCACCGTGGAAGTTTGTGGTTGGTCATCATACAATGAGGAGTGTAAGCGAACATGGAGACACGGAAGAGCTACTGGAGAATCTCCTCCCGATTCTTAAGGTGATTTTATTAAGAAACAGGTCAAAATATTCTGATATGACTTTGATCAAATATTTTTAAAAATTTCAAATATCATTTTTGTGTACTCTCCTGACTAC
The DNA here is from genome assembly GCA_002079205.1 of Phalaenopsis hybrid cultivar. Taxonomy (NCBI): domain Eukaryota; kingdom Viridiplantae; phylum Streptophyta; class Magnoliopsida; order Asparagales; family Orchidaceae; genus Phalaenopsis; species Phalaenopsis hybrid cultivar. Next base: position 411,671 of record JXCR01056731.1, on the reverse strand, counting down.
CCAATTAATTTTTATCAAACAATTGCAGGAGAATGGAGTTGATCTTTACATAAATGGACACGACCACTGCCTCCAGCACATTAGCAGCAGAGATAGGTAGATCTTCATAATTTGCTGCTTATGGCTTTAGGGAAGTAACTAGGGAAGTGAGGATTCAGTTGAGCTCATTAATATTTTGCTGCATATTTTTGCAGTTCTCTTCATTATTTAACAAGCGGCGGCGGTTCCAAGGCGTGGAGGGGAATTTATATTCCGAATGATGACAAGTTACAATTCTTCTACGATGGCCAGGGTTTCTTGTCGATGCAGTTGACTAAAACGAGTGTGAAGACTGTGTTTTACGATGCCTTTGGCCAAGCCTTGCACGAACTGAGTCTAACCAAGCAGTTTCTCAATTACCTGTAATTTGTTAGAAGATTGGGGAGGCAGATTTATGTATATAAGCTGAGAGCTTAGGCATGCTTACACGATCATCTTGATCAAGGAAAAACAAGGATAAGTGTTGAATCCAAATTTGTTCACGAGACATGCCCAAGAAATAGAGTGTCAGAGATCAGAAAGAGGGGAGGAGGAGATTATGAAAGAGAGAGTAATAACACATTATTAAATGACAAAAGTTGTGTCACATTTATTCATGAAATGAACCTTCTATTTATAGGATGGGGTTTAATTATGATTACGTACTACAACCCTATGACGGCTAGCTACGTCAGCGGCACTTTAGTCCATAATTGCACTAGGCCTGCACGGTCATGGAATATGAACCGCTGGCCTTTCGGCCAGATGACTAGAGAATCGAGGGGACTATGAGGCCAAATGACAGTAGGCTTGCCAGCCATTGGATGGGAATCTGGGTCTCCATCATTGGAGCCTTGGGCGCCATCGCCCTGTCCTGATATGTTCAACTTGGTTGGTGATGGTTTCCTTTTAGCGGGATTCCTCTAGAGATGATCCTTCCCTGCTTTGCTGTCGAAGGCACGCCGTTCTGTTTATCTTCATATCAGTTCGGCTGCTTCACCCCCATATTATTCATCAGATATCTTTGTGATTTGTGCTGGCACTTTTTTAGTATGCATATTAAGTTCCCCATTTTCTCTTGCTCCTTAATTGTGACAACTGCAACAAGGAAAAGAAAAATTTTATTCTCTCTTCTATTTTCTTTATCTTTTATCAAAAGAGGGTAAGACAAACACAAAGTGATTCTTATATGAACGTTGATTTATTGAAATCATAAATAAACTCTCTGGGTTATTGTGGTAATGTTTGTCTTATCGGGAACACTGGGGGTTGCTCATTCATCCAAAATTTGTTTAACTTTTGGCTTTTGGATCGTTGTTTTATTTTTGACATGGAGAAGGGATCTAACTCTATGTTGAAATCAGCTGATAAGGTTGTTGACCTCACTTTTGGTTGAGGTCTAGTTTCCTCCTTATTAGCCTAAGGTCTAGCCATAGGACTTTTCTTTTGACTATTTCTAGAGGACTGGAAAAGGAACCCTCACCATTAGAATTTCTAAACTCTTCTTTGCTCAACTTGAAGTTCCACATATTGGTCATAACTTCTAGCACTTAGTAGGTGGGGTCAATATGAGGGAGCTCAAGGAGAGTCCCCATAGGATGGTCAAGCCTTATGACTAACCATGGGTGGTCTGGTCTTGGTTAGGCTAGCTTACACACACTACACATTCTCACACACCCCAAACCCTAAGACCATTTGCACTTGATTTGGTCTTCTGACTCCTTTTAGAAAGCTCATATGGATGGACTCAAACCCCTAGCCCTTGGCTAAGAAGGTTTGGACCAACATATTGAGCATCCAAAATGAGCCCTCATATGGCCCCTATAGGTTGACATGGCTTCATGGCTTACTTGCCCATTCTAACCCAAAATCACCAAATTACCAAAATACCCTTATTTCCCTAATTTTTGCCAAAATTCCCAAAATTATCCAAAACACCCAAATTTGTCCAAAATTCCAAAATTGACTAAGATTCACCAAAATTCCAAAATACCCCAAAAATTGCCAACATTACCAAAATGCCCGTCATGACCCAAAATTTTAAAAAATTTCAAAAAATTCTCAAAAAATTTCAAAATCATCCCAAATATTAACATTTTCAATTTTGAACCATCACATTGACCCAATTTGACCCATTTTGACCAAAAGCCCGAAATTGCCCTTAAAGGCATAATTTCCCCAAATTAGCCTTAATCTTGACCCAATTGACCCAAATCTTGCCCAATTTCAATTCCAAACCAAAATTCAACATCCCTAATACCAATTGAAACCAAATACAAGCTCAATTTCACCCAAATCAAAAGAGACCCAATTTTGATCATATGTCCAAATCTACCAAATTGGTCTTTCAATTCAATTCGAAATCACTTGAAATCCTTTCCAAATTCTTCATGACATCTCCCAACACCAAATTAAACATTTGATTGACTCAAACTTTGGTCCAAATTTACCTTTAATTTTAAAAGCCCAAGCCCACCACATCTAATTCCAAAAGCCCAAATCCAAAGCCCACATGATAATTTTTTCTCTCTCCATCATTCATTTCATTTAAATCATTCCCTAAGTTTTAGATTCATGATCAAATCATTACAAATCAAGTCTCATGACAAAATCCACCACAATATCGCATAAAATCCAAAATCCCTTCTCATGAAAGTTGGTCAAGCCAAGGATAAGCCATGTAGCCATTCCCAAGCCATAGGTGAGCCATATGAGCCTTTGCCTCCTCACCAAGCTATTAATGGCAAGAGGAAAAATCACTTTCAAGCTCCCTTAAGATTCCCTTTAACCACTCTCATGATACACTCTAATCCATGTTTAGCTAAATCCTCTGGATGGTGACTCTTTTTCGCTAATTAAGCTGAGTTAAATGTTCTCCTCTTCAGCCCAAATCATTCTTTGACCCAAATTGGCCCAAAATAACCATTCCTCCATTCCTCTTTAATCCAAAACCTTTACACGTGGCCAACCTCAATTGACTTCACCAAAACCAAGCCCTGATCCCCCTGACCAAATGGTGACCTGACTCTGGCCGGCCAACCACCTTGGTTGCCGGAAAACACCATGGCCATGGGAAAGTAAGGGATTAAAACTCAAAATTACACCCAATCAAGCTGGCTCACTTCAATTGTTTTGTTGCCCCATTCTTGCCTCCATTTAAGCAACCAAAGTCACCACCCACTGGTTGGCCCAATTGTAGCCTCCAAGCCCCTTTATTTAAACTTACCCTCCACGGCCAATGGGCGAGAAGTTGAAATTCCTTTGGGAGACTCTACCAAATTGTTCCCAAAGCTTCTTCAAGACCCCTTGAGTCCAATCCAACCATCCTCTAGCCCTCAAACCCACTGCTTGAACTCAAAATTAAGCATGAAACAAGCATCCCTCTAGACTCCACTAAAGTCAATTTAATTGCACCCACACCATCCCTTAAATGACAGAAAAAGATCCCCCATAAAAGCCCCATCACCAGACCACCCTAGCATAGACTTTGATCAACACCCCAAATCGGCCTTGGTCAAAATTGTACCTAGGAAATTCACCATGGCCCAAGGCTTCATCTAGGAGCTCTCTAGACTCAACTCAAGTTTCTCGAAGCACCCAATCGAGGACACACCTCTTGGGCAAAGGTAATGAACTCTCCCATTAAATCAAGCCTATTGAAATTCTTCATGCTCATAGCTCGATTTAAGACATGATTAATCGTATGGATGTGTTCTTCTCATCAAGACAAGTCGATAGGAAGAGACTGCACTTGATTTGGTTGAGGATTGTAGGAGCTATTTTTGGTTTGAGAGTTGCCCGTAAGAAGATGTCGGTCACCTGAATNTGGACTGAATCGGAGGGCCACCTTTACGACTGGAGAGAAGTGTCTCCTCGTGAACAATACATTGATAATCTCGTTAAGGTGTATATAAAATTTGATCTAATCACTACAGCATACATACTTTTACTTCTCATACGGTGGCGAAATTTGTAAAATAAAAAAATATATTATTTGAATCATAATATAGGAATTGAATGAAGCATTGATTGAATCCCGAGCACCGTGGAAGTTTGTGGTTGGTCATCATACAATGAGGAGTGTAAGCGAACATGGAGACACGGAAGAGCTACTGGAGAATCTCCTCCCGATTCTTAAGGTGATTTTATTAAGAAACAGGTCAAAATATTCTGACATGACTTTGATCAAATATTTTTAAAAATTTCAAATATCATTTTTGGGTACTCTCCTGACTACCTAATTAAATTTTATCAAACAATTGCAGGAGAATGGAGTTGATCTTTACATAAATGGACACGACCACTGCCTCCAGCACATTAGCAGCAGAGATAGGTAGATCATCATAATTTGCTGCTTATGGCTTTAGGGAAGTAACTAGGGAAGTGAGGATTCAGTTGAGCTCATTAATATTTTGCTGCATATTTTTGCAGTTCTCTTCATTATTTAACAAGCGGCGGCGGTTCCAAGGCGTGGAGGGGAACTTATATTCCGAATGATGACAAGTTGCAATTCTTCTACGATGGCCAGGGTTTCTTGTCGATGCAGTTGACTAAAACGAGTGTGAAGAGTGTGTTTTACGATGCCTTTGGCCAAGGCTTGCACGAACTGAGTCTAACCAAGCAGTTTCTCAATTACCTGTAACTTGTTAGAAGATTGGGGAGGGAGATTTATGTAAAAAAGCTGAGAGCTTAGGCATGCTTACACGAGCATCTTGATCAAGGAAAAGTAAGGATAAGTGTTGAATCCAAATTTGTTCAGGGGACATTCCCAAGAAATAGAGTGTCAGAGATCAGATAGAGCGGAGGAGGAGATTATGAAAGAGAGTAATAACGCAATATTAAATAACAAAAGTTGTGTCACCTTTATTCATGAAATGAACTTTCTATTTATAGGATGAGGTTTAATTATGATTACATACTATAACCCTATAACAGCTAGCTACGTCAGGGGCACTTAAGTTCATAATTGCACTAGGCCCACACGGTCACGGAATGTGAACTGCTGGCCTTTCGGCCAGATGACTAGAGAGTCAAGGGGACTATGAGGCCAAATGACAGTAGGCTTGCCAGCCATTGGATGGGAACCTGGGTCTCCGTTATTGGAGCCTTGGGCGCCATCACCCTTTCCTGATATGTTAAACTTGGTGGGTGATGGTTTCCTTTTAGCGGGATTCCTCTAGAGATGATCCTTCCCCGCTTTGTTGTCGAGGCACGTCGTTCTTTTTATCTCCATATCCGTTCGATTGAGCAAGTATTTCTCAGGCATCCATGGTTGGGCCTGCAATGCTGCTTCACCCCCCATATTGTTCATGAGATGTCGTTTTGATTTGTGCTGGCACTTTTTTAGTGTGCATATTAAGTTCCCTATTTTCTCTTGCTCCTTAATTGTGACAACTGCAACAAGGAGAAGAAAAATTTTATTATCTCCCCTCTATTTTCTTTATCTTTTATCAAAAGAGGGTAAGACAAAGAGAAAGTGATTCTTATATGAACGTTGATTTATTCAAATCATAAATAAACTCCCTAAATTATTGTGGTAATGTTTGTCTTATCGGGAACACTGGGGGTTGCTCATTCATCCAAAATTTGTTTATCTTCTGGCTTTTGGATCATTTGTATTATCTTTGACATGGAGAAGGGATCTAACTCTATGTTGAAATTCGCATATAAAGTTGTTGACCTCACTTTTGGTTGAGGTCTAGTTTCCTCCTTAGTAGCCTAAGGTCTAGCCATAGGACTTTTCAATTGACTATTTTTAGAGAACTAGAAATGGAACCCTCACCATTAGAAATTTTATACCCTTCTTTGCTCAACTTGAAGTTCCACATATTGGTCCTAATCTCTAGCACTTAGTAGGTAAGGTTAATATGAGGGAACTCAAGAAGAGTCCCCATAGGATGGTCAAGCCTTTGGACTAACCTGGGTCTACGCATTCTCACACACCCCAAACCCTAAGACCACTTGCACTTGATTTGGTCTACTGACTCGTTTTAGAAAGCTCATATGGATGGACCCAATCCCTTGCCCTTGGCTAAGAAGGTTTGGACCTGCATATTTAGCATCCAAAATGAGCCCTCATATGGCCCCTATTGGTTGACATGGCTTCATGGCTTACTTGCCCATTCTAACCCAAAATCACCAAAATACCCCTACAACCCTATTTTTGCCAAAATTATCAAAATTGTCCAAAACACCCAAATTTGTCCAAAATTAATCTCAAATCATTCCCTACTACCTAAATTAACTAAAATTCACAAAAATTCAAAAATATCAAAATACCCTCAAAATTGCCAAAAATCCAAAATGCCCGTCATGACCCAAAATTTTCAAAAATTCCATAATCATCCCAAATATTCACATTTTCAATTTTGAACAATCACATTGACCCAATTTGACCTCTTTTGACTAAAAGCCCCAAATTGCCCTTAAAGACATAATTTCCTCAATTCGCCTCCATCTTGACACAATTGACCCAAATCTTGCCCAATTTCAATTCCAAACCAAAATTCAACATCCCTAATACCAATTAAAACTAAATACAAGCTCAATTTTACCCAAATTAAAAGAGCCCCAATTTTGATCATATTTCCAAATCTACCAAATTGGCCTTCCAATTCAATTCAAAATCACTTGAAAACCTTTTCAAATTTACATGACACCCCCCTACACCAAATTAAACATTTGATTAACTCAAACTTTGGCCCAAATTTACCCCTAATTTTAAGCCCAACCCCATCACATCTAATTCCAAAAGCCCAAATGATATTTTTTTCCTCTTCATCATTCATTTCATTAAAATCATTCCCTAAGTTTTAGATTCATGATCAAATCATTATAAATCAAGTGTTATGACAAACTCCACCAAAATATCCCATAAAATCCAAAATCCCTTCTCATGAAAGTTAGCCAAGCCAAGAACAAGCCATGAAGCCATCCCCAAGCCATAGGTGAGCCATATGAGCCTTTGACACCTCACCAAGCTATTAATGTCAAGAGGAAAAACCACTTTCAAGCTCCCTTAAGATTCTATTTAACCATTCCCATGATGCACTCTAACCCATGTTTAGCTAAATCCCTTAGATGGTGACTCCTTTTCACTAATTAAGCTGAGTCCAATGTTCTCCTTTTCCGGCCAAATCATTCATTGACCCAAATTGACCCTTCCCCCATTCCTCTTTAATCTAAAACATTTACACATGGCCAACCCCAATTGACTTCAACAAAACCAAGCCCTGAGCCCCCTAACCAAATGTTGACCTGACTCTGGCTGGCCAGCCACCTTGGTTGCAGAAAACACCATGGCCATGGGAAAGTAAGGGATTAAAACTCAAAATTACACCCAACCAAGCTGGCTCACTCCAATTGTTTTGTTGCCCCTTTCTTGCATCCACTTAAGCAACCAAAGACACCAACTGGTTGGCCCAATTGCAGCCTCAAAGCCCCTTTATTTAAACTCACACTCCATGACCAATATGCAAGAGGTGGGAATTCCTTTGGGAGACTCTATCAAATTGTTCCCAGAACTTCTTCAAGACCTCTTGAGTCCAATCCAGCCATCTTGTAGCCCTCAAACCCACTGCTTGAGCTCAAAATCAAGCATGAAACAAGCATCCCTCTTGACTCCACTAAAGTCAAATTAATTGCACCCACACCATCCCTTGAGAGAGAAAAAAGATCCCCATAAAAGCCCTATCACCAGACCACCCTAGCATAGACTTTGATCAACAACCCATATTGGCCTTAGTCGAAATTGTACCTAGGTAATTCACCATTGCCCAAGGCTTCATCTAGGAGCTCTCTGGACTCAACTTAAGTTTCTCGAAGCACCCAATCGAGGACACACCTCTTGGGCAAAGGTATTGAACTCTACCCTTAAATAGAGCCTATTGAAATTCTTCATGCTTATAGACTCGATTTAAGACTTGATTAACCATATGGATGTGTTCGTCTCATCAAGATAAGTCGATAGGAAGAGACCGCACTTGATTTGGTTGAGGATCAAGCGAGATATTAAGGTTTGAAGTTTAACGGCTCTCGGGCTAGGGAATTGGGGACGATAAATAGATGACATCCATTTCTGCATGTATCGAATGGACTCTCTGGATCGCGCTAGACAGATGGATGGAACGGAACATTGGGATAAGTGGCAGTGGAGTCAGAAGGCGACGTCAAATGGTGAAGCGACACGTTGTCTTTTGAAGCTGCCTATGATCCAATCAGCGTCGCGTGATCCCCGATAACTGCTTATATGCAACAGTATAACAATAACTCTAAATATATTTTTCACTTATATTTTCTTATTTTGCAACAAAACCAAAAACTTGATCCTGAAGAAAAATAAGAATTTAACTTTTAATTTATAATGGGATACTACGCAAGTATATGTATCGTTATCAAGTACTATAGGACTTTTTCATTAAGACCTGAATATCGAACCCGCAGGGAAGACATGTATTGAGATTTTCTAGGAATTTTTGGAATTTTGTGTTATGGAGGGGTATTTTGGTAATTTGGGGGTGTTTAGGGGTAAAAGGCCAAGATGGGTATTTTGGTAGAGTTGAGGTACCAACCATCAGCAACAAGCCATGGACCAATGGAAACCCCATTTTGGGTCCTCTAAATAGTGGTCTTAGTCAAACCATAACCCTATGGCTGGTAGGTTTATGGGACCATCTACATGAGTATCCCAAAAAGATCAAGGGACCTAGGCTAGAAAATTGAGTTTAGGGTTGTGAGTGCTTGTGAGTGTAGATGAGTGTAGTGAGTGTAGTGAGTGTAGTGAGTGTAGTGAGTGCCTTAGCTCCAGATCAACACCAATCCTAAAGTCCAGCAGTCCTAAGGGTGACTCATCTTGAGTTTCCCTTATAGTGACCCCACCTACAAAGTGCTTAGAGGTTAGGACCAATATGTGAAACTTCAAGTTGAGTAAAGAAGATGATATAATTTCTAATGGTGAGGGTTTCTTGTCTAGTTTTCTAAGAATACTCAATAAGAAAGTCTTATGGCTAAACCTTAGGCTACTAAAGAGGAAAAATTAAACCTCAACCAAAAGTAAGGTCAACAAATTGACCCCCAATAGGCTTGGTGTGTTGGGCGAGCACACCGCGCGTATTGGCGTTGACCGACGAGATTAACAAAAATCAATAAAAACTCCTAAGTCAACAAACCCAAAAGTATGTGTAGAGTTGTGTGTGTGATTTGCTTCTGTTGGGGAATTAGCAGATGATTGTTGACCGACTTTCTTTTTGTAATCGACAAATACAAAAATTTGATGATGCTACTAGAAGATTTAATTTCTAGCAACTGTGTCCGAAGACTTGATCGCAACTTTATACATGTGTCTGATTTGGTTAAGATGTATAATTATAATATTCAATAATGTTAAAGTTGAATTTGTCAACGCAAGTATATGTATCACTCAAGTAATATAGGGCTCTAATGGAGTCCTAGATATTGATCCCATAGGGAGTTGTTTAGAATTATGGACTAAGACTTTAGAAAAGAAAGACTTTAATCACAACAACGACGTTCAATATTGCTTATTGTCACTAATAGGCAATTGAAATAAATAGATAATTTTAATAACTAATAAATAATTAATGATAACACTAATAGGCAATTGAAATAAATAGATAATTTTAATAACTAAAAATAACTAATGATATAAAGTAATAGACAATTGAAATAAATAGGTAATTTTAATAACTATTAAATAACTAATGATACTAATGAAGGTTAAATAGATAATTTTAATAACTAATAAGTAACTAATGATAGAAAGTAGGGTGTAATTGTGATAGTCAATATATAAGAAAGCATCCTTCTCTCTATTAAATAACGAATGATACTAATGAGAGTTTAAATGTGATATTCAATATAAGAAAGCATCTTTCTCCCAAGAAATTATAGTGAATGGATAAAGTGAATCAGTTCAAATTGTATTGTGCCAAATAGGAGCACAGAAATTATAGTGAATGGATAAAATGAATTAGTTCAATTTATATTGTGCCAAATAGGAGCATAACTATTCTAAATTATAGTGAATGAGAATTAGTTCAATTTATATTGTGTCTTCTCCTTGTCAAGAAATTATGGTGAATGGATAAAATGAATTAGTTCAATTTATATTGTGCCAAATAGGAGCATACATATTCTTTACCCTTTGGTCCAGACATAAAGAACATTGACTAATCCTATGCTTGGTTATTGACTCTGCAGCTAGGCTGGGAGGATACCGTCTCTCACTTCAGAGCTCCCACGTTCCCCTCACCTTGTTTTCTATTCATTTTTCTCTTTTTATTTAAAAGGGAGTCGCCAGCTTGTCGATCGTCGTATACTTCCCTCATTCGAATAAATCTCCCTCCCGAACCATATAAATTATTTGAAGAGGAGAGAAATCGAATAAGAAGGGCCATACGACAAAGAGACAAACAAGAGAAAAAGTAAAACGTGGAGAGTTTACGTGTGATAAACCTCACAAGGATAGGTTAAGAATGTCCGCCCAGACAAGATCGTGCGGAGGCACCTTAAACCAAAATCTGCGAAAGAAGTATCTACATAGACTACCCATAACCAGAGAG
>JXCR01056731.1:381142-395855 GCA_002079205.1 Phalaenopsis hybrid cultivar | reverse complement strand
CCAATCTTTTCTTCTCAAATGAATTTCCAGATTCTTAACACTTCAAAATATAGTTTCCTTTACTTTAAATAGTTAACTATAATCTTATTCTCTTATACTAAATATCTTAAGTTACAAAAATTAATTTTCATCACAAAAATATTTCTTTAAATCTACTATAATATTTAAATAGTAACAAAAATATAGTTACCTAAATTAAATTCACTACATGAAATCATATAAATAATTTTTTTTTTTTAAATATTGAGATAGAGGACATCTAATAGTTAATCTTTTTCTTCCCTCCCCCAAACTTACATTTTTAAATATGAAATAATACAGGTGGAAAGAAAAATAATAAATATAAATAATACCTCAATATTGTAGGCATTTTTATCATTCTGAAATTTTTGCAGGCCTTCTCAAATTTTTTACTTCACCTGGTCTGTAATATTATGAGCATTCTACACATATAAATCATTAGAGGAATTTCTGGGTAATGGAATTTTGAAATAAGTATAAAATTGAAATTTAAATAAGCATAACATTTCCTAACACAACCACAATACTAAACAATTAAAACTAAAATGTGAAATAAAAAAAATCACATTACATTACAATGCACAATACTACTTAACATCTATTAAACTACACATGCACATTTAACTATAACACTAACTTTATAACAAAAATTAACATTATCCAAGTACACAGAATAATAAAAATGAAAGTCCAAATACACAAACATCCATTTCTATTTCAAAAAGATTACATAAAATAAAAATACAAACAAAAGTACATCAATTTCATTCTATATCAAAATCACAAGCTATATCTTCATCTCCTTGATCAGCAGGTGAATTTGGTTGATACTAAGTATATCGGGGGCACTCAAGAAACGTAACATCAGGCTCACCTCTGTAGTGTCGGGCTTGAGCTTCATAATAAGCTACCTCGAAATTTGAATGCCTCTGCAGGTACTTACTATCATAATCATGTCGGCGTTCTAAACATCCAATCTTTTCACTTATCAATTCTATGCTCTTATGCTGCAAGGTCAACTCACAAATCAGTCAAAGTAGGGGAACTAGAAGGTGGAAGGTCATAACTTGTAGAGGGGACATCTCTTCCCTCCAATCCTTTCATTTATTAGCTCTATACTCTTTCGCTACAAGGTCAACTCATTCATTAAGTCAGAGACCTTTAACTTATAAATTCTATGCTCTTCCGCTGCAAGGTCAACTCATTCATCAAATCAGAGAGGCTTTCATTTATTAATTCTATGCTCTTCCGCTGCAAGGTCAACTCATTCATCAAATCAGAGAGCATCCTTTCACTTATTAAGTCTATATTTTTTTGCTGCAAGGTCAACTCATTCATCAAATCAGAGAGGGTACGGAACTAGAAGGTGGAAGGTCATAACTTGTAGAGGGAACATCTCTACTAGTAGAAGGTTCTTAGAACTAGAAGGTGGAAGGTCATAACTTGTAGAGGGGACATCTCTACTAGTATAAGGTTCTTGTTCAAGTCTATGCTCTTCCGCTGCAAGGTCAACTCATTCATCAAATCAGAGAGGGTAGGGGATTAGGTGGAAGGTCATAACTAGTAGAGGGGATATCTCTACTAGTAGAAGGTTCTTGACTTCTACTCCGTGGAAGGTCATAACTTGTAGAGGGGACATCTCTACTAGTAGAAGGTTCTTGACTTCTACTCATGGAAGGTCATAACTTGTAGAGGGGACATCTCTACTAGTAGAAGGTTCTTGACTCCTACTTCGAGTTCTCCATTTCTCATGGAGAAGGTCATAACTTGTAGAGGGGACATCTCTACTAGTAGAAGGTTCTTGACTTCTACTCCCATTCTCTTCTGCTGCAAGTTAATTCATTCATCAAATCAGAGAGGGTAGGGGAACTAGAAGGTGGAAGGTCATAGGAGGGGACATCTCTACTAGTAGAAGGTTCTTGACTCCTACTTCCAGTTCTCCATTTCTCATGAAACTCATTCATCAAATCAGAGAGGGTAGGGGAACTAGAAGGTGGAAGGTCATAACTTGTAGGACATCTCTACTAGTAGAAGGTTCTTGACTTCTACTCCCAGTTCTCCATTTCTCATGGGATTCAAAAGTCTTCAAATGAGGGTTCTTGACTTCTACTCCCAGTTCTCCATTTCTCATGAGATTCATAAGTCTTCAAATTAGCCTTACTAATGACTTCTACTCCCAGTTCTTCATTTCTCATGAGATTCATAAGTCTTTAAATTAGCCTTACTAAGCTTAGAGGAAGGAAGATCATAACTAGTAGAGGGGATATCTCTACTAGTAGAAGGTTCTTGACTTATACTCCCAAGGCGGAAGGTCATAACTTGTAGAGGGGACATCTCTACTAGTAGAAGGCTCTTGACTCCTACTTCAAGTTCTCCATTTCTCATGGGATTCATAAGTCTTTAGATTAGTCTTACTAATGGGTTTCATAAGATAACCCCATTCTTCATCTCCAAATTCTACTCTAGAAAGTTTGCAAATTGCATAAATAAGTCTAGGATGTCCTAGACCTCCACTAGTCTCACTCCTCTTGTAGTTTCTTAAGAATTATTCTCCCCACATTTATAGTTCTACTATTCTGAATACAGAAATTCAGAATAGCTCTATCTCCAATTACCTCACTATGGTGATAGGTCAGTAACAAAGTAAAAGAAATGAAATAGTGTCACGCCTTAGAGGTGGCATTCAACATCAAAGCAGAAAAATTTACCCGTTCTCACTATATCTTCCATGTTCCTTTCCCATCAGTGAGAAAGTTGATCACATCATTGAGGGGGTCTTCCATCGTACTAAAGGATTCATAGAGGCAGCTATAAGAGGCTGGGACTTCATAAAAAGTGTTTATGCGGGTGGCAGTAAACTCAACAGGGAATCTACGCACTTGAACGATTCCGTCATCAGAATAAATCACATTAGCGTAGAACTCTTTCACAACATTTACATCAGATTTATTGGTGGTGTAACAAAAGCTTTCCCACCTCCGTTCAAAAATAACTCGTTTGATTTCTCCTCCCGGACTTTTAAAAACTCAATCTTGTATGCATTTCTTTCGTTTAAATATGGAAGTAAATTTTGTTTGAGCCATCGCATTGACGAAGCGAGACTTGTCGAACTCAACTCTTCTCTTTTACCGCGGAGCCATTTCAATCTAATCAAATAATTCCAAAAATTACTTCAAATATGTAAATCATGGCTTCCAATAGTAATTCTAAGAGTTCAATAACAAAATCCATGAATTTCTTCCCAAATTTTCTTCACATTCCCAAATTTATCGGATCTCCTCAATATGGAAGAAATTCATGGTGGAAATCAAATATTTTTAGCTTGGAGTGAAGCTCTTAAATAGAGATGATCAAATTTGGTGTCAAAAAGCCTTAAAATTGCCTCCCTATCCAAGATCTTTCATGCCCTAAGTCGAAAATGGCATTTTTAGGAGGAAGGGGATGATGATGAGTGGCGATTGACTGGTGAAAATCGCGGTTAAAGGTGTTTTTTCATGCGTCGGCGGGGTCGATGGCACGGTCGGCACGCTTAATTGGAATTTAAATCCTAAGTCTCAGAAAAATCTCGTCGTCGACGGCGTCGAGGGCACCGTATGCAGGANGAAAGTCCTATGGCTAGACCTAGGCTACTAAAGAAATTTCTAGACCTCAATCAAAAGTGAGGTCAACAATGTCTCTATAGGATGATTCGGAATTCTTTTGGAGGAGGTAACCTACGGTTGTCAAAGAGGCTTCCCTCAGTCTAAATGAATTTATGGAACTTACTAAGTTGAGTTTAGTAAGTTCATTTGGACTAAGTGAATTCAATAGAAAATAGTGGTGTCGGATCAAGGGAACCTTAAGTTCATTTGAACTAAGTGAATCCAATAGAAAATAGTGATGCCGGAACGAGGGAACCGCAAACCATTTGGACTAAGTGAATCCAATAGAAAATAGTGATGCCGGAACGAGGGAACCGTAGGACCCAAACCGGTGTCGCTCTAATCAACTTTAATATGCCCCTATAAAATTTAAAGAACTTCAACCATAAGGCCACCTGATTTGACATTATAACTTGACACACTAAAAAACTCAAACTCATCGCGGCGAGGCGCTTGAAGGTAGCATGGTGGGCAGCACGACCATCTTCAACAGCAAAACCTGTCTTCTCCAACTAAACCAATCTTTCTTCCTTAGACTTAAATAACAAAGACATTGGATTTTGAGGTTGCTTGCCTATGCAACATAAATCCTCACCTTATCTTTTGGCTTTTGTACAGACCTGCTATACGATATAAGCCCTAACTCGTCTTAGGATGTTGAGGTTGTCGTTTGTCACGACCTAAACCCTCACATCTTCCAGGCTATTTTTATGATAGTTTCACAAGAATGTAAGCCCTAACTAATAATTGGAAGGATGAAACACCTAAATATTTCTCCTCAAAATTGAAGCCAAACATTAGAATAGCTTGGGAAGTCACCGAGGATCTCCTCTCGATCTATGACTTCTCTTAGTTCTTCCTCCTTTGGACTCTACAACAAAATGTTCCAATTTTGAACCAATCCCATTTCACACCTCTAAGTTTAATCTCATTGAAAAGTCCTCCCCTTTAAAACTCCTCGAAGATAATATTTCCTGATTTTTATCGAGAGTCTTCTTAGGTGACTTTGGTCATTTAAAATGTAATTAACTATAGGGGCTTGCCCTTACAGGAAGCATGAGATAGACAGATACGTTGGTCTATGTGATAGTTGAGGGCTTGCCCAAAGTGTGGCTTAAAAGGTTAGTTTGATCACTAGCTCATCGCATGAGATAGACAAACACACAAATAGATAAATAAATATACATATAGTCAGTCGTCACTTTTGTACAACGTCAGAGCACAAATAATATAATGTTTCAAGTGTACTTAGCATGTTGTCTTTTGACATCTCCAGCATGATCTGTTGTACTACATATATGAAGTAGAATTAATGAAGTTTTCTTTGAGATTTTTAGCTTATTTATCGAATTTCCATTTTGTACGATTGATGATAAGCCACTGGATGATACGTTGGTCCAAAAATATAACAAACAAAGAACAATACAAAGAAAGTCTAATAATTAAACAAAATTAATAATTAATAATTTAATCATCGTAAGTAAATTGAAAAGTCTCATTGAAAATAAAATATGATAAACTCAATAAAAAAATAAAATGATAAAAATGTTATGTTGGGTCATATTGACTTTGAGATTCCACGCTTTGCACTTTCGTAGCACGAGTTCAATTATTTAAACGGATTTCTTCACATCCCCACAAAGTTTCACATTCTGCACAAATTCCCACGAACCTTTCTTAGCCACTGTCATTTTTCACATTCCATATATTCACAAATTCAATGCCACATTCCTCTACACTTTCTTACGATATTCTCAGGGTTTGTACCTGAATTCTGATTCCTTTCTTATCACCTCTTAGGTAGTATGTGAGTCCATGAGCTTTGCTGCTTAATGTGACTTCCCTGCCACCTCTTGGGTTGGATGTGAGTTGTTGTGCTTTCCTTCCAAAAATAGCGATATGTTTCTAATCAGCTCTTAAGTTGGATGTGATTCCTTCTATTTTCCTTCTCAATATGGTCTTTCTTCTACCTGTTGGGTTTGATGTGAGTCCTTAAGCTTTCTTTCCTAATGTAGTGATATTTTTTTTATCGGCTCTTGAGTTGGATGTAAGTCCTCGTGCTTTCGTTCTCAATCTCGTCTTTCTGCTACCTCTTGGGATGCACGTGAGTCCTTTTGCTTTTCTTCCAAATGTAGTGATAAGTTTTCCAATCAAATTTTGAGTTAGATGTGAGTCCTTGTGCTTTCCTTCTCAATCTGGTCTTTTTGCTAACTATTGAAATTGATGTGAGTAATTTTTCTTTCCTTCCCAATGTAATATTATGTTTTTTGATCAGCTCTTAAGTTGGATGTGAGTCCTTGTGCTTTCCTTCTCAATTGGTTCTTTCTACTTCCTCTTGGGATGGATAAGTGTCCTTGTGCTTTCCTTCCTAATTTATTGATATGTTTTCTAATCAGCTTTGAGTTGGATGTGAGTCCTTGTGCTTTCCTTCTCAATCTGGTGTTTCTGCTACCTCTTCGGATGAATGTGAGTCCTTGTGTTTTCCTTCTACATCAGTTTTTCTACTATCTCTTGGGATGGATGTGAGTTCTTGTTGCTTTCCTTCTTAATGTAGTGATATGTTTCCTATCAGCTCTTGAGTTAGACGTGAGTCATTGTGCTTTCCTTGTCAATCTAGACTTTATGCTACCTCTCAGGATGGATGTGAGTCCTTGTACATTCCATCTTAATGAAGTGATATGTTTTCTAATCAGCTCTTGAGTTGGATGTGAGTCCTTGTGCTTTCCTTCCCAATCTGCTTTTTTTTTCCACCTCTTTGGATTGATGTGAATCGCTGTGCTTTCATTCACAAATGTAATGATATATTTTTCTACTACCTCTTGCCATGGATGTGATTCCTTGTGCTTTCCTTCCCAACGTAGTGTTTATTTTCTCATCACATCTTAGGTTGGATGTAATTCCTTTAGCTTTCCTTCCTAATGTGACACCCTCTTCGAGATCGGTTTGAGACCCCCTTTAATGGTATGAGGCTTCTGATTCTTTCTTTTGCAATCATAGCATTTAGAATAGGTCTTGTCCCACTCCTTCTCATCACTTTCAGTACCTCTTGATGTGAGTCCTTGTGCATAACATCTTAGTCCGGTCACATCATGTATTTCCATCATCCGAAAATAATAACTAAACAAAGCTCCAAATTGAAGTGTCCTTAAGCTTCACCAGAGTTTATGGAGAAGTTCCCCATTAAAATCCCCCTTTGTTAATCCCTCTAACCTACTCCTAGACCAAGGCCGCATGACCCTTCAATCAAACTCCTTCCTATAATCCATACTAGAGTAAGGTGACACATCAAGGAGGTTCACCAGACCTAGTTAAAGCTTCCACAAGCACCCAATTGAGGCCTCGGCTCTTGGTCAAAGGTATAAACTCTCAACCATAATTTTAAGCTTAGTTTCACCAATTATGAGATAAACTTGTATTTCATAACATTGTAACCATATAAATGTGTTCGCACTCAATTTGGTTAAGTGTCGAGCGAGAATGAAGGATTTGAAGTTGAATAATTCTCGGGCTAGGTCAGTTAGTGGACTTCTAGGGTGAAAGATCTACGTTACCAATAAACAGATGATATCTAAAAACTTATTATGCAACCTGATGTCGCTTGTCTCTGCTTGCTTTAAAATGTTGGAAACTTTGATTGTTTTATGGTTATCTATGTGGCCAAATGTCTATGACTTGGTCCAAATTTGTAATTAACCTCAACATAATGAAAATTTTGAGAAAGAAATTTTAAACTTCAAATTTTCTTTTTTCCACTTTTAAGTATAATGCTCCACTAAATTAAACAGAACTCATACATAAAAAAAAATAATTCATTTCATCAAACCGAACTAAAATTTACTTTAATAAATACTTTGTTTTGTTCTTGCTCATGACAAGTTTCGGCACACTGACTTTTTTCTTGTCGTCTGTAGAAAAATGTTGGGACAGAGGCTGATCTTTGCCTTCCAGGATGGCTGGAGCCTCGCACTAAATGACGAGATGGCGCCGCAGGGTTGTACCATTGATTTCAACATGGATTTTAACATGGTTGACATGGACTGCGAAGGTCATCTCATGGACATAGTCAGCTACAAAGAGAAAAATGGACTGTCTTCACTACTAAGAGTGACTGCTAAAGATAATATATCACGCAAAGGCTTAATGTGATAGCAGAGCAAGGTCTGATGGAAGGGCCCAGTCGCCTGCCCTCCATGGTAGCTACACTTGTTGGAGGCTTAATAGCCGCTGACCGCGGCTTTATATATGCTTAAAAATATAAGTTTTTAATACTGCTGGTAAAAGATCTAATCCCTCAGCAACTATTCAAAAACTT
Source organism: Phalaenopsis hybrid cultivar (assembly GCA_002079205.1). NCBI lineage: Eukaryota > Viridiplantae > Streptophyta > Magnoliopsida > Asparagales > Orchidaceae > Phalaenopsis > Phalaenopsis hybrid cultivar. The sequence goes on along the minus strand of JXCR01056731.1, from coordinate 387,881 downwards.
TAATAACCATTATATATTTGATAAATATGAATGTAATAAATATTCAATAATTGTAAAGTCACACTTATCAACTCAAGTATACGTATCGCTCAAGTAATATAGAGCTTCAATGGAGTCCTGGATATCAATCCCACAGGGAGTAATATTAGAACTACAAACTAAATTTTAGAAAAGCAATACTTTAATTAAAACAACAAAGTTCAAATTGTTTATTTGTCACTAATAGGCAATTGAAATATATATGTAATTTTAAAAATTATTAAATAACTAAATAAAATAATGAAGGTTCAAATGTGATATTCAATATAAGAAAGCATCCTTCTCCTTGCCAAGAAATTATAGTGAATTGACAAAGTGAATTAGTTCAAATTATATTGTGCCAAATAGGAGCATGCCTATTTCTTACCCTTTGGTCCAAGAATAAAGAACATTGACTAATCCTATGCTTGTTTACTGAATCTACGGCTATGATAGGAGGATACAGGCTCTCACTTCGGAGCTCCCACATTCCCCTCGCTTGAGGTCCAACACCTGCACTTCAGCACCCAAATGATAGGAACGAATTGGGGATTTTAGTCTGTCACTCTAAATTCTTTTATTCTACGCTTGATAATTTTATTTCTCTATTTATTTGAGCCCAACTTCCAAAGACTTTGACCTCCCTTAATCTTAGATGTAATCTTCACTTTAGTTGTAAAACTCAACATATTTTAACAAATCAATTGGGCAGATTTAAAGTAAAATAAGATCGAAGTGAAAAGATCATCACAATTTCTTAAGCATTTTCATGGCTCCAATAATTCAAATCACCTTTTCACAAATCTCAAGACAAGGAGAAGAATATAGAAAACTACTTAGATCTCAAGGGGAAAATAAAACAAAACTCAAAATTCATATATAAAATTAAAGTCATACACACTACAACAATAAATAGACTTATCTCTAATTTCTCCCCAAGACAACTCCTCGAAGTTCCTATCAATCTCTTCCTTTCTTTACAACACAAGGAATTCCTCTTCGAAGAAATAAGGAGGAAGAAATCTCTCACATTCCCTCCACCATTACAATCTCTCAAGGAATTCTGCAAAATTTTTACACTCTAGTAAACACTAATGGAACCTTTATAACCTTAAAGAACTCTAGAGTCTTCTGACTCCCTCTCAATTTTCGACCAAAATCTTCTTTTAAAGTTGTGAATGAGTTTTCCCACGAGTTGCCTAAGCATCCCTTCAAAATTTGTCCTTATCCACAGCCTCATTGGTCTTAACCACCGAGCTCGTCGTTGGCAGCCTCGAGGGCGCCGTCGGCGGGCCTTCTTAACAAACTAATTCTGGAGTCTTAATAAATTCTCGCCGTTGGTGGGGTCGATGGCGATGTCAGTGCCCTAGTTCAATTCTTCACATTGTGGCCCTTTTCGCTCCAAATTCGCTCCTTTTTGCATATGTTTGCTCCAATGACCCTATTTCATCATTCCTGCAACAAAACATAAAAAAATATCTTTCTTTAAAGGGTAATATCATAAAAAATAGTATATAATAGGTATGAAAATCTCAGCATATTTTCCTCTGGTTAAAATCCTTCAAACCTAACTATTATTTGCCCTCATGTAATTTTAGTACTACATAAAACTTATGATCTATTGTAGTAAAGTTTTAATTCAGAAATATTATAAGTTTGATTTAGATAAATATCTTAGTGAGGATTTTAGTAAAGTTTTAATTCAGAAATACTATAACTTTGATTTAAGTAAATACCATAGTAAGATTTTCAGAGAAAATTCAAGTAATTGAATTAACTCTGTAGCCACAAGATTATCTAGTCATCAAGTTTAAGAGCTCTTAGTCTTTTATTCATTTCAAGAATGACTATATGTTGCAATATTAAGTCACTTAGAATATTCAGATGATAGGAATTTCATGAGATCACTACTAGTGAAAGATCTAATCCATAAATATAAGTTCAGAAAGGTATTTAAGTTTTCCCTTTAGGTAGGTCCTCTGAAGCCAATTTTTGATTAGGCATATCTTCAAGCTTCTCCTCACTTTTATATATTTTTTTCTTTCTTTCCTCTTTTTCATTTGGATTACTTTCAATCCTATATATTTTTCTTTTCTTTTGAGGGATTGTTTTCAATTCTTTCTTTTTCTCTTTTCAAGTGAGGATTACTATATCTGGATAGCCTTTAATGATTTTGAACATTACCTTTCTTTCCCAAAATTTGACACTCAAAGCATTCCTTTACCTTATAAATATTTCCTTGGTTTTACATCGTTGAGCCCCAATCTTTTCTANATATTTAAATAGTAACAAAAATATAGTTACCTAAATTAAATTCACTACATGAAATCATATAAATAATTTTTTTTTTTTAAATATTGAGATAGAGGACATCAATAGTTAATCTTTTTTCTTCCCTCCCCCAAACTTACATTTTTAAATATGAAATAATACAGGTGGAAAGAAAAATAATAAATATAAATAATACCTCAATATTGTAGGCATTTTTATCATTCTGAAATTTTTGCAGGCCTTCTCAAATTTTTTACTTCACCTGGTCTGTAATATTATGAGCATTCTACACATATAAATCATTAGAGGAATTTCTGGGTAATGGAATTTTGAAATAAGTATAAAATTGAAATTTAAATAAGCATAACATTTCCTAACACAACCACAATACTAAACAATTAAAACTAAAATGTGAAATAAAAAAAATCACATTACATTACAATGNAGGACATCTAATAGTTAATATTTTTCTTCCCTCCCCCAAACTTAAATTTTTAAATATGAAATAATACATGTGAAAAGAAAAAAACTATAAATATAAATCATACCTTAGTATTGTAGGAATTTTCATCATTCTGAAATTTTTTGCAGGCCTTCTCAAATTTCTACTTCACCTGGTCTGTAATATTAGGAGCTTTCTACAATATAAATCATTAGAGGAATTTCTGGGTAATGAAATTTTGAAATAAGTATAAAACTAAAATATTAAACAAGCACAACATTTTCTAATTNTATAATCAAAATGCAAAATAAAAATCACATTACATTACAAAATACTACTCAATATCTATTATACTACACATGTAAATTTAACTACTACACTAACTTTATAAAAAAAAATTAAATTGTCATCCACAATACTACTTAACATCTATTAAACTACACATGCACATTTAACTATAACACTAACTTTATAACAAAAATTAACATTATCCAAGTACACAGAATAATAAAAATGAAAGTCCAAATACACAAACATCCATTTCTATTTCAAAAAGATTACATAAAATAAAAATACAAACAANAGCTTTCTACACATATAAATCATTAGAGGAATTTCTAGGTAATGAAATTTTGAAATAAGTATAAAACTGAAAAATTAAATAAGCATAACATTTCCTAACACAAACACAATACTAAACAATTAAAACTAAAAAGCGAAACGAAAATCACATTATAATCCACAATTCTACTCAACATCTATTAAATGACACATGCAAATTCAACTATAATACTAACTTTTATAACAAAAATTAAAATTACAATTCACAATACTACTCAACATTTATTAAACTACACATGCAAATTTAACTATAACACTAAGTTTATAACAAAAATTAACAATCTATATTAAACTACACATGCATATTTAACTATAACACTAACTTTATAATAAAAATTAAAATCATTTTCAAGTACACAAAATAATAAAAAATGAAAGTCCAAATACACAAACATCCATTTCTATTACAAAAGATCACAGAAATAAAAAACAATTATAAGTACATCAATTTCATTCAATATTAAAATCCCAAGCTATATCTTCATCTCCTTGATCAGCTGGTGGATTGGGCTGATAATGAGTATATCGGGGGCACTCTGGAAAAGTGACATCAGGCTCACCTCTGTAGTGTCGGGCTTGAGCTTCATAATAGGCTACCTCAAAATTTTAATGCCTTTGAAGGTACTCACTGTCATAGTCGTGTCAACGTTCTAAACCTCCAATCCTTTCACTTATCAATTTTATGCTCTTCCATTGCAAGGTCAACTCCTTCATTAAATCAAAGAGGGTAGGGAAACTAGAAGGTAGAAGGTCATAACTTGTAGAGGGAACATCTCTACTAGTAGAAGGTTCTTGACTTCTACTCCCAGTTCTCCATTTCTCATGGGACTCATAAGTCTTTAAATTAGCTTTACTAATGGGTTTCATAGGTTAAACACCTCCACTTCCACTCTAGAAAGTTTGCAAATTGTATAAATAAGTCCAGGATGTCCTAGACCTCCACTAGTTTCTCTCTTCTCCGTAGTCAATATTTTCATAAGAATTATTCTCCCCACATTTATAGTTCTACTATTATGAATATAGAAATTTAGAATAGCTCTATCTCTAGTTACCTCACTATGGTGATAGGTTGGTAACAGAGTAGATGAAATGAAATAGTGCCACACGTTAGAGGTGGCATTCAACATGAAAGCAGAAAAATTTACCCGCCTCTTGTTTAATCTTCCACGTTCCTTTCCCATCAGTGAGAAAGTTGATCACATCATTCAGGGGGCAAAATAGTGCAACGCCTTAGAGGTGGTATTCAACATGGAAGCAAAAAAGTTTACCCGTTCTCCTAAGAAATGAAATAGTGTCACGCCTTAGAGGTGGCATTCATCATGGAAGCAGAAAAATTTACCTGTTCTCGCTGTATCTTCCATGTTCCTTTCCCATCAGTGAGAAAGTTGATCACATCATTGAGGGGGCCTTCCATTGTACTAATGAATTCATCTTGGCAGCTATAAGAGTCTGGGACTTCATAAGAAGTGTTGATGAGGGCGGCACTAAACTCAACAGGAAATCCACGTACTTGAACGATTCTGTCATCAGAATAAATAACATTGGTATAGAACTCCTTCACAACATTTGCATCAGCTTTGTTGGTGGTGTAACAAAAGTTTTCCTACCTCCGCTCAGCAATAACACAACATTTGCATCAGCTTTATTGGTGGTGTAACAAAAGTTTTCCCACCTCCGCTTGGCAACAACTTGTTCAATTTCTCCTCCCGGACTTTAAAAAACTCGATCTTGTATGCACTTCTTTCCTTTAAGTATGGAAGTAAATTTTGCTTGAGCAATCGCATTAACGAAGCGAGAANAAAAATCACATTACATTACAAAATACTACTCAACATCTATTATACTACACATGCAAATTTAACTACCACACTGACTTTATAACAAAAATTAAAAATCATCAAAGTACAATCAGAATAATAAAAAAAAAGTCCAAATACACATAAACATCTATTTCTATTACAAAAGATCACAGAAATAAAAGTACAAGTAATCAATTACATTCAAAAATCAAAATCATAAACTATGTCTTCATCTCCTTGATCAGCAGGTGAATCGGGCTGATACTGAGTATATCGGGGGCACTCAAGGAAAGTAACATCAGGTTCACCTTTGTAGTGTTGGGCCTGAGCTTCGTAATAGGTTACCTCAAAATTTGAATGCCTCTAAAGGTACTCACTATCATGATCATGTCGACGTTATAAACCTCCAATCCTTTCATTTATTAACTCTATGCTCTTGTGTTGCAAGGTCAAATCATTCATCAGATCAGTCAAAGTAGGGGAACTAGAAGGTGGATGGTCATAACTTTTAGAGGGGACATCTCTACTGGTAGAAGGCTCTTGACTTCTACTTCCAGTTCTCCATTTCTCATGAGATTCATAAGTTTTTAAATTGGCTTTACTAATGGGTTTCATAGGGTAAACCTTTCTTCATCTCTATCTTCCACTCCAAAAAGTTGGCAAAGTGCATAAATAAGGCAAGGATGTCCTAGACCTCCACTTGTCTCACTCCTTTATGTAGTTAATATATACTTAAAAATAATTCTCCCCACATTTATAGTTCTATTATTCTGAATACAGAAATTTAGAATAGACTAGTTACCTCACTATGGTGATAAGTCGGTAACAGAGTAGAAGAAATAAAATAGTGTCACGCCTTGGAGGTGGCATTCAACATGGAAGCAAAAAAATTTACCCGTTCTTTTTTAAAGAAATGAAATAGTGTCACGCCTTAGAGGTGGCATTCATCATGGAAGCAGAAAAATTTACCTGTTCTCGCTGTATCTTCCACGTTCCTTTCCCATCAGTGAGAAAGTTGATCACATCATTCAGGGGGCCTTCCATCATACTAAAGTATTCATAATGGCAGCTATAAGAGTGGGACTTTGTAAAAGGTGTTGATGCGGGCGGCATTAAATTCAACAAGAAATCCCCGCACTTGAACGATTCCATCTTCATAATAGATTACGTTGGCATAGAATTCTTTCACAATATTTACATCAGCTTTATTGGTGGTGTGTCGGCGTTATTTCGGGTTGGTTTGTGGGGAGTGCCTGTAAGAAGCTGTCGGTTGCTGGAATCAAAATCCCGTCGCCCGCTTCGGAAGGACGTTGAAGTATTAAAGCAAACTGACCCCCTATTTTTTATAGTTTAAAATGAAAGAGCAATGTACCTCAAATCTTGTATCTATCCCAAAAGATAAACACAAGACTTGAGGACGAGGCTCGATCAAATAAATTAAGGAAAGTATGACGTCTGTTTGGTCTGCGAAACCTTTGTATTTGCCGACAAGTTTCTATTTAATACAAAGGATTAAATAGGGTTTATATTAAGCTGGGTTCAGACATGCTTCCTATAAGGGCAAGCCCCTATAGTTAATTACATCTTA